>CATIWF010212634.1:0-24653 GCA_949630135.1 Balakata baccata
GACTAAAAGCTGGCTCGAAATGAGACCACAATACAGAACAAGTGTTAATGTAGTAATGATATGTAAGGTTTTATGGTAGTGTAGTTTTATTATGGTTTTAGATGTTAATACATGGTTATACTTACTATAGGAGATGGAATAGAGGGAGGTGATAACCCTCAAACCGGTTAGACAAGCTCAGAATTTTGGGAATTTGTATAAATCCATAGAGGTATGTACATAACCACATTTGGATTTAATTGATGAATCTGCATGTTATGAATGATGAACCTGAATGTTCTGATTTTTGAACCTGTAGCTTATGAATGATGAACCTTCATTTTTGATTGATGAACCAGGGGCTTATAAATGATGAATATGCTATGAATGGAATGTATTATGGGTGATTGCGAATGTTGTAGGCCGGTTCCACCTGGGTGAACCATAGGGTGCTTGTGAGGTGTCTCTTATAAGTTTAAATTATGTATGTTAAGTTATGCCATGAGATTGAGACCTTAATATTAAATGTTGAATTCATATTCTTGTGGCATGAAAGTGATTTGCATAGACTTGCATTTGGTTAACAATGAGAAAAAAGATAAATGCCCAAAGTACTCTAACTAGGACTAGAGTTAGAATAGATGACATGCCATTGAGGGAACCTTAGTACCATTTTAGGCCCGGAGTTGGCCATCATGGGGACGAAACCCATGTGTTAAGGGGTTATGCCCAGAGCGACACCCTTGGATACTTGAGATTTATCTTATTAGGCGGAGATCTTGGAAGGCTCGGAGTAGCTGTAGTGTCCCATGTCCATTTTAGTCCGGTTTAGAGTATAAGGGTACAAATCTTAGCATTTGAGAATAAGGTAAGTGTTGAGCTGAATTATGGTTGTGTATAATATATGAATTATGATGAGTGATATGATGTATTTATTATTATGATGAAATGAAAGATTGTTTGAGATATTTCACTTCATCATGCATACATATTAAAATGTGTATAATGTTCATGAATACATGTCAATTAAATATATATGTTGTTATGTCCCACTAAGCATGTTGTGCTTAGCATGTGAATATTTCACACGCAGGTGTAGATAGAAAGTTGCTAACATTAGAAGAAGCCCACAGAGAGAGGAAGTGAAGGACAAGAAGCTTGGGGTGGGTGATACAACTTTATTTGTGTATTTTCTTTTGGGATGGGAATTATTTTTTGTTCATGCTTTAGCACATGTAAAGGTTACATTTTGATGGATTTTGTAAACATTGTGGGCATGTGTGAGCCCTAACTTTTATATTTTGAAGCTTTCTGTTAACATATCTTTCATAAATTATTTCTTTATGTTTACTTTAAGTCATCATGGCCATGATACAAAGTTGTTTTACAAGAACCGGTTTTAATCTCATGCATTGTAATAATTCTCTATATAATTAGGAAGGGCCTCCTAATTATATGGTGGGGTATTAGAAATATAGTTATCAGGGCATATTCGAATATAACCTAAGTTGTAGGATTATATGTGATGAGCAACAAAGGTTATATACGATAAGCAATTTAGGTTATATACGATGAGCTACAAAGGCGCTCAAAGGATATATGCGATTAGCAATAATGCTATTTACAATGCTCAATTATTATGAACTAACTAGTAGTATTCTTGCTTATATATTATAAACCTACAAATTTGAAATGATAAAATTGAAAAGCAATTAATATGAATTGTTGCATAATCGTTACATTATGTCACTATTAATTCTTCTTTGTAATAATTTTGTGTTTGGTGATTTTGGAAATCACCAAATAGGCAAATTGAAGGGCCTCGATTCTAGTATACCTTGGTTCTAGGATTTAAATAGGCAATTTTTTAGGAAGTAGTTATAGGAAAATATACTATGATACACATTATATAAGTACATCCTAGAAATCTGCCTATTTACATCCTAAAATCAAGGCATTCTAAAATAAAGGCCTTTTAATCTAGTGATAAATCATGTTAACAATGTCAATGTTCAATACTCCTATATAATTCCTATATTACAAATGGACAAGAATACAAATATAATTGGCACTAGTAAATTTTAGAACACAATATTAAATAATGTTCTTTCAGACTTACAAAAAGGAGATCTTAATAAATATCAAATGATAGATGTTGCTTTAAACAGCCAACATCATGAAGAAAAAGAAGAGATGCATAAGAACAAAGAGCTAAAGCACTGGAAGAGACAGGAAAAAAAATAAAAAAAATGAAAAAAGGCAATTGTTAAGAAAAAAGGGAAAAGAAACAAAGAGATAAAAAACAACTGTTAATGACAACAATGATGAAAAATACAACAACAAGCAAAAAAGGAACAAACTAGAGAGCGACTAAACTACAAACTAGAATGTCTCCAAGTGGTCTATTCAAACTAATAAGTAGACTTAGTCCAAAACAAACAAAATCAATTAAAGATATCAATTTTGGAAGGCTCTTTAAACTCATATTGTCAAAATGTCATAGACTTCTAAACATGTATCTAGTGGAGAATTTTAACTTTTATAAATGAACAATGAAGCTCGAAATAGAAGAGTTGTTGCTGACTGAGGAAGATATTGTTTGGATAATGGATTTTCCTAATGGAAAAGAAGCAGTCAAAAAGATAAAAAAAAACAAAGAGATAAAAAACGGCTGTTAATGACAACGATGATGAAAATACAACAACAGGCAAAAAAGGAACAAACTAGAGAGCGACTAAACTAAAAACTAGAATGTCTCCAAGTGGTCTATTTAAACTAATAAGCAAACTCAGTCCAAAAACAAAATCAATTAAAGATATCAATTTTGGAAGGCTCTTTAAACTCACATTGTCAGAATGTCATAGACTTCTAAGCATGTATCTAGTGAAGAATTTCAACTTTTATAAATGAACAATGAAGCTTGAAATAGAAGAGTTGTTGCTGACTGAGGAAGATATTATTTGGATAATGGATTTTCCTCATGGAAAAGAAGCAGTCAAAAAGATGAAAAACAAAGAGATAAAAAACAGTTGTTAATGACAACAATGATGAAAATACAACAACAAGCAAAAAAGGAACAAACTAGAGAGCGATTAAACTACAAACTAGAATGTCTCCAAGTGGTCTGTTCAAACTAATAAGTAGACTCAATCCAAAAGAAAAAAAACAATTAAAGATATCAATTTTGGAAGGTTCTTTAAACTCATATTGTTAGAATGTCATAGACTTCTAAGCATGTATCTAGTAGAGAATTTCAACTTTTATAAATGCACACTGAAGCTTGAAATAGAAGAGCTGTTGCTGACTGAGGAAGATATTATTTGGATAATGGATTTTCCTCGTGGAAAAGAAGCAGTAAAAGAAGTTAAAGGAGCCAATGAAAGTAAAGAGTATAAAAAACTCTTGAAAAAGTGGAGACAAAGATGAGATATCCCAAATGTTAGCCCTATCACAAACTTAATGCTTGATAAAATTGTCTGGCGAAGAGTTCACAGAGATGAATTCAAAAGAGATTTTGTCATTTTGTTGTGTCTTCTCTAATCAAAGGACATAGGAATAGAAAAGTCAATTTTAGAATCCTAGTTTTGCTAATCGATGTAGATCAGATAAAGAACCTCGGCTGATGCATCTACACAATGAACAATCTGGTAAAATTAATCGAAAAGTGGGAGAAAAAACCAACTAGCTTTTTTCACTGGTATGATCACTTTCTTGCTAGTAATAATTCTATAAATCTGACTATCATTAATATTTATTGGATAGAAAAAGTTATTGTATTATTGTTTTTGTGCAAGAAATAACACAACATATATATACTTCAAACTAGCTAAAATAGGAAATAAAATCAACATAGCTAAAATAGAGTGGTATTTGTAATTGCTTAGATCTCTAATTATTTGTAATTTTTGACTATTCATGAACAACTCTCTTATTTGGATAGAGTGGTATTCAAAATTAGAGATATTGAAATGATAAATTCTCCTACCATGTGCTGTTGGATCTTTGATTTAGTTAAACAAAGAGTAAATGAAGAACTCGAATTGGGAGGGTTTGGAAAAGGTAAAGTGATGGAGCATTTCCATGTGGAAAATGTTGATGAACGGCCTATGCCGTAAGAAATTGAACCACAACAAGAGGAATTGTTATTTATAACTACACCAACCACATCTAAATCTGAAGGGTTTTGAAAAGGTAAAGTTATGGAGCATTTCCACATGCAAAATGCTGATGAAGAGGCAATGCCACAAGAAAGCGAATAACAACAGGATGAACTCTTATTGATAATTGCACCAAGCACATATAACAATGCGATGAAGGTAATATCACAAAACAACCTTAACTTAAATTATTACAAAGATACTATCTATAATTCTATTATAAATATATACTTAACATGTATGTTATATGTGATTAGACTTTCACTACGAACCAAATATGTATGGTTATTTTATAAATATTGAAAATTCATATTTTGACATAATATTATGTTCAATATAAGAGCAAGTGGAAAATCTATCACATGTTTTGAAGCAAATGACAGCAAATGTTATTGCATTAAGAGAAATAATGATAGTGGTAGGAAATGTTCAATAAAAAAAAGGAAGATTTGAAGAGAACATTAACTTCAATTGCTAACGTGTTCAACAGTTTTGCAAGCTCGCAAGTAGAGGAAGCAAATGTTGCTCATAACATAAATACCTCGAACAAAGAATATGTCTTCAGTAGTCTTAGTTTTGTTGAGGTATTAGCAGAGCTTGTGTTAGAGAGATGCTCTAAAGGCAATCACATTTAGTACTTAATATACATATTAATTCATTCAATAAAGGCATTCTTCATTAATCTTTGGTGTTCATAAATATGAATTGATATCGATCTTAAACTAATTAATAAAGTCCATGATATAATACATAGTATGAAGAAATTCATAATGTGATCATGATTGTGAGATTCCTATGTAATGCCCATTAACTAGGGGTTAGTTATTATGTATGAACATGTGACTTAAAGTGATTATATGAGAGGTGTGTTTGAGGTAAAAGAAGGTATATTTGGGGTATATTTGTCAATTTTGGCTTTGGTTTGAAGAAAAGGATGAAAGAAATGAAGGAAAATCAAGCTTCATGCCCGTGAATAAAGTGTTCATGGCCATAAAGGTCTTCGTCAAAGGATAAACATTGACTTTTTAAAGAAGTTACTACAATAGACGTTCATGACCATGAAGGTTTTTGTTCATGGCTATGAAGGTCGGGTATATAAGCTTTTTGCACGATCTTATCTTCATTTTTCACCATCTTTTCAACTCTCAAACCCTAAGAGCAGATTATACACACCCAAGAACTAAGAGATTGATTCTTCATGGATTTTCGAGTGATCAAACACCAAAACCAACGGAGAAACCAAAATCGAAGCAAGATTTGAAAGATTTATCAATGTAGAGGAAGAATTGGGGGAGAGAGAAAATGGAAGGGAGAGTTCGATTTCATTGCATGATCAAGAGTGTTTTCTATCATCAACAAGCAAGAAAACACAAGAAATCCATCTTTTTGCCAAGATTATGAAGTTATATGAAGAGATTGTGATGTTTGGGTGAAGAACCATAGAGAATGAGTTATAGTGGAAGAAAGGGTGATGGATTTTCATGTGAAAAGAGTTCTTTGAAGTTGTTGGAAGTGAGATACTATGAGATTGAGTTAGGAACATGCATAATAACCATAGTTTGGGAAGCATGGGTTAGTTTTATATTTTTGCTATGTTTCCATAGAGATAGAATTTGATATATGGGTATGTTTGTGATAGGAAAACAAGGAGAAGATGGAGGTGATCATCAAGGAGAGTAGAGTAGCTCTTTAGTTTGGTCAAGCTCCTTATATAGGTTTGTACATATTTGCATTGTTATTTGCCCCTTCAACGTGATGTATGCTTGTAAATGATGAATTATATGCTTAAAAGTTGATTGAGCATCCTTGTATGAAAATTAATGTAATGTTATAAATTATGAAAGCATGATATGGCATGTAAAATATTAGAGAAGTAAGTTTGAGTATTTGAATATGTATAAAATGTTAGATGAACATAAAAATGGCATATGTGCTTGGAAATGTGAATTGTGTGCATAGCTTGTTGAGCTTGGTTATGAACCCAAAAAGTGATGATTTGTATTATGTAAACTTGTTTATGATTGTGTTAAATGCCCATGAATGATTGTTATATGTGTCTATGAAGTGTTTAGAATTAGAATTTTGGCAAAATTTGATCATAGGAACAAGTTAGGTCCTTTCACAACCTGCGTCACAACTAAGCTGAAAATTGTCATGACCATGAACATAGGTCTAGTGGTTTTCATGACCAGGCTTCACAACCAACCCAAAAGTTTATGGTCGCGAAGGCACTGTTCACAGCAAAAATAAATTGTGTTTAAATGGTATTTTGTTGAGTCCAAAACATGTCGAACATGCTTAAGTGTTAGGGTATGATGTCATATTATATGAAAACATGTTTATGGATCTAAATATATTATGATATTATGATTATATGATATAAATATTGATGCAAACACATAAGATTGAGATAAAAAGGAGAAGATACAATGTCATAAATGCTCATTTCTCTACCTAAAGACTACTTTAGGGTAGATGGTGCACCATTAAGAGATAAGTGATATGTATTGACGAGCCTATGAGTGAGGACAGAGAGAACGGAGCTTGGTAAATGTCTCTGCTCTTGGTACTTATAGATTTATACTCAGTCAAGTTATTTCGAGCTTGGCAAGCCTTCTTAACTTGAGATTATAGTGAGTAGGGTGATTAGCTTGGACGACTACGCCTACTTCACATCCTGTATCTAGCTAGTTCGGGAATGAGGTTTGAGCTATTTATTGAAAAGCAAAACGAAGTATGATAGAGTACTTAATAAAGCTAAATATTAAAGTGAGAGATAAGACATGGAAATATGTAAAGAATCAACAATATGATAAAGAACATGATATGTAATAGTGTATATCATATTACACGAGTATTGCATGAGTTAATATGACATTTCTCCATGTTATTTATGCATTGGTTTCTATATTCATATGCCATGATATATATTCATATACAATATACTTGTATGATTGCATGTGAAAATTCTAATATTTATATATACCACTAAGCTAGAGATAGATTAGAGTGAGTCTTTCTCAAGTAGGTTTAGGAGCTTGTAGACGTTAGAGTTGAGGTTGAAAAGAGAATATAGTGCCCATATCAAGAGAAGACTTTGTGACTCGGATTGTGGGTCTATGGCACCATCTTTTGTATTGTATATGAACTTGCATTTGGGGGTTGTAGATATGGTTTGTAAATAAGAAGTATGCAATGTATCTTTTGATAATATGATGTATATATATGGACATATATTAGGCTTGAAGCCATGAACCAAATATGTTGGCAATGAAAGAGAAAAGAAAAAGAAAAGTATATATGTATGTATGTTAATATGAAGAAAGTTTTTATTTAAATGGACATAAGATAAGCATAGATAATGACACTTTGCCTATGTAATCGGTGTGGTCCCATTATATAGGTGGGGAGATCATATATAATTATGTTTATATCTAAATATCCCTAGTCATAGGATTAACAAAACTGGACATTATTAATCTAGACAGACTTGCACATGTTATGCTTCTTGAATGGTTCAAGTGGTTGATTTCATAAACTATAAACATGAGATATTTAGAGCTAACATGTGGATATTTGCTAAGTGTATTTAAGTACATTGGATGACCTACCATGAGATAATCACATGGATCATCAATTCAATATCAGTGATAATCTCTTCATGACAAACATGCATGTATCCTTAAACTTGAGGTGCTCAATGTTATCTTGGATACTGATTCTATTACTTTGAGATCTTTCTTTGTTGACTCATTAAGGTTGCTCATAGGGAGATGGTTCAGTATAGATTAAGGTATTCGAAGATAGTTGAGTAGTTGATAGATGATTCACCACTGCTAATAGAAGGAGTGTATACTTATGGCCTCTTATGGAGATCATTGCTCGAGAATCTTTAACCAGAGTGGAAATGGCTTGAAGAAGATCTTCAAGTACATATCTATGGAGTAATGAGTCTCACGAATAAGAACTAATATCATTCGGACTAGGTGTGACATAATCAGTCTAGTGGAAGTTGATATATAGTCTATACTTTGAACCGAATGAGGTATAGTGAGGTGAAATGATAAGTTGCACAATATACTTGTCAATGGAAGGGTTTGAAGTTAGACTACTGACCTTTCCTGCCAATTAGGGATCATAAAGTATGGCAAGACACCTCTCATGACTTGCTCAAGTTATATGATAATTTGAGTGGCCAACATAGCTAGGAACCTATTAGGTCACACACATAGAAGAGTGCAATGAAAGAGTAAAACAAAATTGAATTTGATTTGATTTAAGAGAGAAGGAATTTTGGTTTGAAAATTGTCTAGGACATGGAAATGTTTTGTAAAAGGGTTGGTAGACGTCGTGGGAGTGAACTGGCAGCATAGAACTGCCTGTAGGTGGGTCTGTGTACTGGTCGACTTGCGGCACAAGCTGGCCCAATAAGCCAGCACTGCTGCTCAGGCAACACGCAGCTGCCTGTTGTGTGTCGCGCATGGCAGCCCATGCCCTTTGCTCCTCCCCCCTTTTTCCCTCTCCTACTTGTTTTTGGTCTTTCTAATTCCTAGGGTTCTTGGAGACCTATAAATATGTATTTTAGACCAAAATTTCAATAGCCATATTTGGGAAAAATTAATTGAGAATTAAATTTTTCTTCTTTCTTTGATTAATTCTCCATACTAGCACATTGGAGATTTAATCAACCGTTTCCCTTTATCAGTTTCTTGAATCCTCTTCGTGTGAACTTCATCAAAGACTTTTCAATCTTGGAAAGTGGTACTTTGCTACAACCCACTTGAAAGGAAAGAAAAAATTGAAGAGAATCAAAGGAATTCACTAAGCTATGTTAATTGGCATGATTAGTTATGAAATTCATAGGGTGTTCCATGATTTGGATTTATTAAAATTTTAAATTCCATTATGCTTGCATATGATATACGTGCCTAAAAACTCATAGTGGTATTAGAGCCACCCTATAAAAGTTATAATTAATTTCAATTTGATTAAGCATTAACATGGTTGAAAAGAATAATTTGGAATCCCTTTCTTTGCATTAGTGGTATGGACGACTTAATGGCCTTAAAATTTTAATTTTCTTTATCAAATATATTAATATGATGATATTAAATGTTTATAATAATTTTTTAATGATTTAAGTCTGATTTAAATGTGACAATCGTAATTATGCCAAAATTGTTGAAAAACTAGGTTTTTGGAAACCTAGTATAGCTGAATTTGTTGTTTCCAAAGGCTGATCATTTTTTATTGTTAATTTGATTATTCAAACATGTTTAGAACATATTTCAAATATTTTTTAATTTCTGGATGGGTTCTTAATTGAAACAAAAATCGCTTTTGATCAATTGGCAAACAAAACCCTAACAAGTGTTGGGTGGCTAACGTGTATGATGGGGCTGTTTGGTATTTGCTTAATTTTCTTAATGTAATTTCATGGCCAACACCTCTAATTCATGCTTATGAGTTTCTTATAGTGTTATTTAGATGTCCAAAGTATGTAAAATTAATTTGGTTTGTTTTTGAATCACCAATAATTTTCTAGGTCATAATGATTCAAATTTGACAACTTTATACAATCGGTTTTGGTAATTTGATTAATAATGATTTGGAATATCCAATAAATTAATTTTATTATTTTAGCTGATCTTAAGGACTTAAATTTGATGATATGAAGATCTAAAAAATTTTGGAAGAAAATTCGTAATTAATTTTACTTAGACTTTGAAAGTGCTATTAGAGTCCTATATGACTAGGTTTGTTGTATGCAATTGAAATTTGGATTGTAGAATCCTTTTGGATATCTAATTAATAATTAATTGAGATACTTAAAGTCTTAATTAGCTATTGCACATTTTTTAATTTAATTTATTAAAGTAGTTAGCGAATTAATTTTAATTAAGAATTTACATGCATGAAATAGGAAACAATCAATTTGACTAAGGCTCTATTTGTTTCACGAAAAATATTTTTTACATTTTTCTGCGTTTAGTACATCTAGAAAAATTGGTTAACGGAAAATATTTTCTTGGTCAAAGGAAAAACTAAAGGAAAAACTAAGTTATTTTTTAGGAAAATGACTTCATCTTTTGAGAATGAGAAGTCATTTTCTGGATCTTGACCTCCTTATATAAATAAAATTTTTTATACTAAAACTAAATAAATATATACTAATTAATATATTAACTACTGAAAATCACTTCCGGTAGACGATTATAGGTGTCGGTCACTATAAATATTTTTAAAAAATTATTATTTTATATAATTTTCTTTTCTATATAGTTATAAATTAAAAGTAAAATTTTGAGAAGTTTTAAATATTTTAATAGCTTTTTATATGCAAAAGAAAATAATATTATTCAAAATACACCAAACACTAGAAAATAATTTTCTTAAAATTTTATGTGTGCAACCAAATAACAGAAAATAAATTATTTTCCAATAAAATATTTTCCATAAACAGATTATTTTCTACAAAAAAACGGAGCCTGAAGGTTTAAAATTAATATGATCAATTTTATGCCTAATTGGTATAATTATATATTTTTTAAAGTGTTTCTAAATATATGTATTATTATTTAATGTAATTAAATAATGAATATACATGAATTTTCACAAATAGGGCCAAATAGTCCACCATTAGAGTTGAATTGTTGAAACCGTGCATACAACACTAGTATAGAAAATAGTCTTTTGTATCAAATGCGTCAGTTTACAAACAGATATATAAAAGGAAGGCACATCTGAATCTGAAGGTGCACTCAGATGCGTCTATTAAAAATAGATGCCTCTGACAGGTCAGATGCATCTATTCTTTAAAAAACAAACGCATCTAAATTACTTAAATGTGTCTATTCTTTATAAAACAGACACGTCTGAGTTACTCAGATGTGTCTATTTTTTTGAGAACAAACACATCTGAGTGATTCAGATGCATATATTTTTTAAATAACAAACACATCTAAGTCCATTTCAAAAAAAAACTTGAAAATTTCTAAAATCTATTTCAATATTTATTAAAATTAATATTTATAACTATAAATAAATTTGATAAAACATCAAAATCTCCTAATATAACTATAAATTTGATTAAACATCAGAATCTCCTAATATAATTGCCACGTGCTGCTCAAGGGATCCAACAAGTCATCCTCTGATGGCTACAAGCATTCTTCTAGGTAGGAATAGAAGTAGTCCTCCTCTTTTGGCCTGTCTAGAATCATGAACCTCTTTGTTGGGTTCCTCGTTCGATTTGCATGCTCTTTTTTTATAGCATTTGAAAATTCATCCCAACTCATTGGACCCATTATTATATATGACTATCAAATCAACCAAAAGCCTTATATCCAGAAAAATTGTCTTCTTAAATCCATGCAATTTGACACATTAGACATGAAAGAAGTCGAAATGGAGCACTGGCTTTATAGAAAGAAAGAGGAACAAATAGAGCATGAAAAAGAAAAAAAAAAGGTTAAAACTTTTCTCAATTGATATAACAATTGTTACAAAAACCCACTAAAAAAAGTCAATAAATTATAAATTACAAGTGTGGCAATAGTTTTACTAGCAATAATAAAGAAATATCTTGATTTAGGGGTATACACAAAATATTATCCTCTGATTGAAGCAAAAATTTGAAATCTTAAAACTAAAGGGAATTGAATTCCAAAAACATTATCTGAAGCCAAGGGAAAAGTGCTAAATTATAAAACAACAAATAATTTATAATACGTATATATGACCAAATAAAAAGTAACTGATGTCAGAAATATACCTCTGGTGGCTTCAATAACTTTAGCCATGTTTCCATCATATATGGGAACAAAAATATCACTCTCTAGTCAAACAAGATAATCTAATGCTGTTGATTCTAAACAAAACTAAGGTATGATGGTTCCAACAATGTTCCTTTCTGACCTGTATTAGGAAAAAAATGCCAATGCATTAATAATAAGTAATAAAGTTAATGGTTCCAAGTTTTACTAATTTTGTTTTTTCTTTCCTTGCAATGGTGGGTTTGAGTTTGACTTTCTTATTCTTGTATGTAAGAAAACACAAATTTTTTATCCTCTTTACATGTTTTTTTTTTTAAATCTATCAAAATAGAACAAAGAAAATATTTTGCTACTATGAAGTAAAAGAAAAAGCATTGTTAAAAGGTATAATACCCTTTTCATGGTAGTTTATTTCTCATATCAGGTATGTATTCTTCTTTATATATATATATATATATATAGAGAGAGAGAGAGAGAGAGCACGCCCAAAAAGGTTAACATCAATGACAACAATCATTATCCAATATACAAGAGGCAAAAACACAACCCCATATAACAATTAGCTAATAAGAAAAATGAAGATGCAACTTCTGATTGGGATTTGAACATTTGAGTGTTAGGAAGAAATTATAAAACACAACCTAAAACATAAGCTAAGTTCTCCATTTTATTATGAAGCATTACCAATTGAATTTTTTCCATCTTTAATATTGTGGTGGTTAATATAAATGTGGAAAGAAATAATCATACATGATCTAAATTAAGAAGAACAACTCCAAATTAAGAGAGTTGGCCGAAAACATGTACATCACATATAGTTATGTATATAGTTCAATATTGGCTAAAACCTTAGTAAAATATGGTAGATTACCAAATAGTAACATGTTTATTGAATGATGGACCACATGTAACATACAAAAGATGGATGTCATCTTTTATTAGAAGATAGGTGGGGCATAAACACATCTGATATAAAGACGGTTAGTTAATTTCCTTAAATGAAATTTTTTACCTTTCAGTGATTCACCCAATTTGAATCAACAATCAAACGAAGATATTGATAGCAAATGAAAATACAACAGAATAAAGAGTAAAAGCTCTACCTATGAGAAATAATGCATAAATGAATCTATAGCACTTTAAGATAGCTTCTCAAAATTCCATTAATCAATTAGAAAAAAAAACCCTAACTACAGATTATATTTCATTAACCAACTCAAGATACCTTCAATCCTGTTGAATATGATCCTCTGGTAAACATGCCTGATGGGGTAAGAAAGTGGCTGCTAACATCACTCGATTAGAATATAATCACATATTCAAACACAAAAGAAGCATCAATCAGCTTCTCATTGTAGTCAAAGATATCAGAGGGAAAGAAAAGTATAGTCAATTTATTCTCTTGGGAACAACTTGCGACAACATTTCATGATGCCATCAATTTCTCAAGCTTTCTAGAAAGCCTTGTTCCTAAGTTACAAGCTTCAACCTCCAAAGCAACATTAATTATGTCTTTTGAACTTAAAAGCAAGGAAATGAGAAAGACAAACGAAAACCACCCCTTCCCCTTTCCATAAAAAGCAAGTAATAGCTATCATCACAAAAAAAGCACCTCTTGCCCAAAAACATACAGGAAACTAAGAAAAAAATTCTCAATTTTTCATTTTTTTAATCATGCAACCTAAAAAAAATCTCAATTAAAACCTAAAATTAATTAGTAGGAAAAACATTAATTGACTCACTCTTTGAGGGCAACACTTGAGATGGGACAATAAGAACGCTCTTCTCCAAGGCAGCCGATTCGTGAAAGAAACAAACGAGCCATCACAAGCTGACCACAACCATTATTCTACAGTTGAGAAAGTACCTAAAACAAAACTCATAAAATTAAAATCATTTGGACGTATATATTTTCCTAAATTAATTTTTTTTTGGATAAAAAAGAAAAAGAAATCAAACTTGAGACCTGCTTTTCGAAGGTAATAGAGAAAGTGATTGAAGAGGAGAAATATCAGGAGTTGAAAGCAAAGAGAAACCAAAGGATAGATTTGGTAAAGAAGGAAAAAAAAAAGAAAGGAATAGAGAATGTTATCGATGTCTCCATCACCAATAATCATGAGCTTGAAGCTAGGATAACCCACAATTTGATGATTTGGTAAAGCTTACAATAAAAAGTGGAAAGAAAACAAACATTAAAATCTTAATACTATTAGAAAAAAAGGAAGAAACCCTAACTAAATACTCACCATTGATGAGAGTTCAACATTATAGTAGTAAAGGGAAGAATTGAGAGAAGGACAACTCCATTTTCCCAATTTATTGTTTGGCGTGAATCAAATGAAGGACTTGTTTCAGGATTGGAGGATGCAAAATCGAAGAGGGTTCTTTTGGTTTTGTTTTGGAAGCAAATGGCGGCTGAGGAAGATAAATCTTGGTTTTTATAACTAGAGCAGATGCATATGGTTAGTAGTAGAACAGAAGCATCTGCTTGCATTTGGTTGTCTTCGAACATACACATTTGAGCAATTCACATGCATATGTTTGAAAAACAAATGCATCTGACTCCTCAGATACGTTTGTTAATCTCCAAAAAGATGCATCTAAGTGTATATGTTGAGATTTTACTTACAAAAATGCCACTGTGTTGAAAAATGTGTATATTATTTTTAAAATAGACACATTTGACCTTTGTATAAGATATATTTTATACTAGTGCAAGGGAATCCAAAATGTTATTTTCATATTTACCTTTATTTTTGCATTAGAGAATGCATGTTAAGGGTATATGGCTTGGTATGATGACTTGATTATGGACTAGACTAATGTGATTGCTTACACATAAAATTATTTTTTTATTTGATAAATAGGACTTGCATGTCCCTGCCTTCTCTATTCTTCTATTGTATTTCTCTTTTCATTTTACTCCCCTCAAATGTAACTTGATGTTTTCTATTAAGAATTATGTAATTAGATTACATAGGGTTATATTAGATTTGAAATGCAAGAAGCCAATAAAGGTGGCTGCCAATACAAAAAGACATAGAATAGGAAATAGTTTTCAATCTATGTTGTAATTTCATGCACTCTACCTAGGGTTGAACTAGCCAATCCTTTTATGGCTCAAGGGATTGGTGTTAGAATATGTCCATAATCATGACCATATAATTACTGTAGCTATCTTATATATCTATTTGTGATGTATGATATATATTGCGTGCTTATAGCATGATGAGACTAAAAGGAAGAAATCCCTAATAATAGACATTAAGACTAACACCTTCCATTAATATGGTGAGAATAAGAATCCTTTTAGATGTTGGGTTATTGAGCACACTGAAGCCCACTCTACAAGGATATATTCAAACTATTGAAATAAGTTTTCATGATTAATGGGTCGGTCTTAACTAATTAAATTAATTTGTTGAGCATACTCATGGTTAATATTAATTAGAGATGAAATTGGGTTAATGTATATGAGATATACATATATCAAGAGTTGATAACTTAATGTTTTGGTAGTTGCATAGAAGATGCAATTAGTATGAGATACTTACCAATAGACCTAAAATAGCTTGTTGAGCACACTAAAGGTTAATTTTAGTAAAATTGGATACCAAACCACTAAGAGAACTTCTAACGGGTTCTCTTGAGTTTATAGCGAGGGCTATGGATTCGCAATAAAATAGTGAAAGTCATAGTGCGTTATATTAAAAGACCTAATATCATGCATTCATATACATATCTCTAACATGATCTTCTTTACATCTAGGTTGTTACAATCATGTCATTTAATATGAATCTTTGCTTAGTTCACGAATCAAATAAATTGACTAGCCCTAACTTTCTTGACTAGCTAATGAACTCGAGAATTGTTCTTAAGGTAAAAAAGATAGCCTATGTCTTGCATGAGATGCTACCCTCCCCACTTGCTGCTGATGCAACTATTGATGAACAGTTGGCATACAAGAAGCATTTTGATGCTAGCGTGCTACATTATGCTAGCCTCAATATCGCCTGAGCTTTAAAAGCAGCATGAGGCTACATATGTAAATACGATAGTCTACCATCTTAGAGAGCTATTTGATGAGCAAGCACAAACCGAGCGATATGAGATATTAAAGTTGCTCTTTCGCTCTAAGATGGTTGAGGGGTCATCTCCAGTGCAACATTCATTGAAAATGAATGACTACATAGAAAGGCTAACCACTTTGGGATTTATGATAGATCATGAATTAAGTATAGATTTAATTCTCCAAAGTTTGCTTGATAGCTATGCACACTTTATGCTAAACTATCAAATGAACAAGATTTCATCTTTAATCCTTAAGTTGATCAATATTCTCAAGATAGCTTAGCCTTTTGTTAAGAAAGAGCAAAAGGCTGTGATGCTGGTGGATTCTTCTGGTGCTTCTAGGAAGAAGAAGAAGTCCACAAAGGCCAAGGGTGATATCAAGAAGAAAAAGGCCAAGGAGACTACCCCTAAAGGCATTTATTTCCATTGTGTCAAGGATGACTATTGGAAAAGGAACTGTAAGGCTTACTTGGAGTCCTTGAAGAAGAAGCAGAAGAAGGCATTCGATGGACCTTCGACTTCAGGTATTTATGTTAATGAGATTAATACTGTTTCTAGTAATAACTATTGGGTATTAGATATCGATTGTGGCTCATATATATGTGATATGCAAAGCCTAAGGAATAATATATAGCTCAAAAAGGGAGAGTCAGACCTATGTGTAGGAAACAGAGCAAAAGTTGCTGCTTTGGCAGTAGAAAATTATGTTTTGACTCTTCCTAGTGGGCTTGTAATAGAATTAGAGGATTGCTATTTTGTTCCTGTGCTTAAAAAGAATATTATTTATGTTTCATGTTTAAATAGAAAAGGTTTTCATTTAACTATTAATAGCAATGGTTGCTTTATAATGTTGAATGAGGTTCTTTATGGTACTGGTACATTATGCAATGACATTTACATACTTGATGTATCTATTCCAATTATTAATATTGATAACAATAAAAGACAAAAATTGAATAACTTTAAACCATCTTACTTATGGCACTGTCGACTAGGCCATATAAATGAGAGACGCATGACAAAATAGCACAAGAATGGCGATTATAGTCATTTGATTTTGAATCATATAACACATGTGAGTCTTGCTAATTAGGCAAAATAACAAAAAATGCCTTTTAGTTGAAAAGGTGAATGTGTAAATGGGCTATTGGACCTTATACATTCAAATGTATAAGGCCCATTATGCATACATGCAAGAAGTGGTTTTTTGTATTTCATTACCTTTATCGATGACCATTCATGATATGGATATATGTATCTTATGAGATACAAATCTGAGGTCTTTGAAAAGTTTAAAGAATTCAGAAATGAAGTAGAGAAATAACTTGGTAGAAGTATCAAGACATTTAGATCAAATTGAGGTGGAGAATACTTAAGCCAAGAATTTTAAGATTATCTTAGGGATAATGAGATAATATCCCAATGGACTCCACCCTATATCCCATAACACAATGGTGTAGCAGAAAGAAGGAACTAAACCTTGTTAAACATGATGAGGTCTATGATAAGGTCTATGATGAGCTTTGCTGACCTCTTAAGTCATTTTAGGGACATGCATTGGAAACTACAATTTATATTCTAAACAAAGTTTCTTATAAGTCAGTTGATGTTACTGTTATCAGTAGTGTATATGCCCTAATGCATTTACTTCTTTTTATATATTAAATAATATACCACAATCGATACATATATATTTCACATTCGTAATAAATAAAATATTCAAATTGTTGATTAAATTATGAATGTAATAGTTACTTTATACTATAAAATATATAACCTTTTGATTATCCACAGAGAATTTATTATCTAGTTGTTGATAATATTGAGATAAATATCTCTGGTAAAAGATAATATTAAAAATATTCATAACCGGAAAAAAACAATAAATTGGGCATTCATTGAGCCTGTAGGTTATCACATAGTTTATTCTGAGGAGGAATCTCATTCTCTATGATATAAGTAGGTACTTAAGGAGTTAAGGGTATCGAACGGTGACGCTTGATAATAACTGCACATGTAGTGCTCGATATCAACCGCTATTATCTTGGTCATAATATATGAGTCTTTTATGACTCAAAGTCTTTTAACTTGAGGTGTCAAGACTGTCTTTTCATGGGTGGCTGTAGGGGTGCTCTTGTCTTGTACTGGGCTTTCTACGCTTGGTAATCCGGCTCGTAGTCACCACAGTGAGACATGTAGTGAGACATGAAATTACCAATAGTATGACTCGTTACCCTGTAACACCAGGACAAAATCCTAATGGAGTTAATATTTTGTTTTTGATAAAATATATTTCTGACCAGGAGAAATATGACTTATTCAAATGTAAAATCAATATTATTAGTTAGACTAATAATGGTAAGTTTTATTTTAATCAGAACGCAAATTACCGCTCATTAGTATATTGAACAATAGGATTTGACACGCTGTAACCCTAATCAATATCGGGATCATAAAGATAGGACTTAATATTGTGATGTAGATGTCAAATTAATATTTAATATATTCGAATATACGAGGAATTCAAAAATAGTATTTGATATAATATTAAGAAGTTAATATTATATTTCTATTTCAATAAAATTATTGACCTTATAAGTCAGACCCAAATTATTTGTTTAATCAATATTTATGATTTGGGGATTAATTTAATTGAGAATTAAATTAAAAATGATAACTTATATTATTTGTGTTAAAATTAATATTAATTAATTTTAATTATTTATCATATATAATTTTAATAAAAGTGTTAATTAAAATTATTACAACTTAATTTAATTAAATTATTAATTATATTAACCATAGTGGTATATTAAAGTAATTACTATAGTTATTAGAAGAGAAAATTGATTCATTGATTAATGATGATAGTTAAAATTATAGACATAATTTAATGTTACATTTATATACCATTAATTATTCCACCAGAAAAAAACAAGAAAAAAAAAATCAACTACTGCCACCCTCTTCCTTTAATCCCTCTGCCACCCTCCTTAATTGAGTTGATTTTTTCGGTTCAATTTGTTTTTCTTCTTCTTTCTTTGGCTATTAGCTTGTCTATAAATGATGGTCATTTTTTCATTCTTCTTAATTTTTTTCATTTTTTGCTTTCTTTCTAAAAAATATTAGGAAAAGTTCCAAAAGTATTAGTAACTTATAATTTGCAAAAAGGAGATATTTTGTCATTATACATCTTGGACTAATAAAGAAGTTTCATCAAAGATAACTGAAGTTTTTAATCTTTTGCTTGGTTTGCACAATTAGTGAACTTGATGCTAAAAAGTTTGTTTTAACCTTTTTATTTTTCCATTTTTTTCTAAATATCATCGGTTGATCTTAGTAAAAGGATATTATTCGTAAATTTTACAAAATATAATTTGTAAAAGTTATGGATAAATACTCAAGGTTAACATGCAAAGTATATTTATATGTCATGGAATACTTGATTGCATATTTTGGTTAAATTAAAAAATTTTAAAATCTCTAATTTTGACCAAGATCTAGAGCTCCCTTTAATCCAAAAATCGCTTTCACTTCCAACATTTATGCCATATGAGAAATGGAATAACAAAAAACCTATCCTTTCTCACATGAAAGTATGAGATTGTCCAGCTTACGTGAAGCCAACAATGTCAGATAAGCAAGAAGTAAAATCTGACAAGTTTTTGTTTGTGGGATATTCCAAGGAAACACATGGATATCAATTCTACCACCCTCTAAAGCAAAAGGTACTTGTTTCTAGACACGTTTTCTTAGAGAAAAAGTTTCTTCTAAAAAAAGATAGTGGGATCAATATTGAACTTGAATAAGTTTAAGATACTTAAACAGACTCTGATTAGTTGGCAGAACTCGAATATGTCAATCAAGAAGATGATATGATAATAATAACTCTTAAAACACAAGAGCTTCATAGGTTGAGCAGGATTCGATCAGCCCTTATGAGATATGGCTTTATCATGAGTGATGAGAATGACATATTACTCATAGAGAATGATGAACCTACAATCTATGAAGAAGTTCTAAAAAGTTCAGACTTTGATAAATGGCTAAAAGCCATGCAATCAAAGATGGATTCCATGTATGAAAACCAAGTATGAACTTTGGTTGACCCACCCGAAGGGATCAAACCCATTGGGTGCAAATGGGTCTTCAAGAAGAAGTATGATATGGAGGGTAATATAGTTACCTACAAGGGTAGGCTTGTAGCAAAGGGAGATCATTAGGGACAAGTAATTGACTATGACGAAACCTTTTCTCTAGTAGCTATGCTTAAATCTATCAGGATACTTCTAGCCATTGCTACTCATTATGATTATGAGATATGACAAATGAATGTAGAGACAGCTTTCCTCAATGAAAATTTGACCAAAGAGGTGCATAGATGCAACCTGAAGGCTTCATATCTAAGGATGGCTAGAAAGTATGCATGCTTCAGAGATCCATTTATGGATTGAAGCAAACATCTAGGAGTTGGAACATCCGTTTTGATGAGACAAAAAAAGAGTTTGGTTCCTCACAAAATGAGGATGAACCTTGTGTTTTCAATAAGGCTAGTGGGAGTGCAATTATTTTCTTAGTGCTATACGCAGATGACATATTACTGATAGGAAATGATGTCTCTATGCTTCAATCAGTCAAAATTTAGCTATCAAAGAAATTCTCCATAAAAGACTTTGGAGAAGCGACATATATTTTAGGGATAAGATCTATAAAGATAGATCTAAGAGGTTGCTTGGTCTTTTGCAATCTACATACATAGATAAATATGTTAAATAGGTTTAACATGGATCAATCCAAGAGAGGTAACATTCCAATGAGTCATAAAGTTATCTTCTCAAAGTCTATGTGTTTGAAGACATAAGACGAACGAGATTGCATGAGTAGGATTCAGTATGCTTCGGCTGTAGGATCCATCATGTATGCTATGTCATGTACTAGGCCCGATATATCATATGCTCTGAGTGTCATAAGTAGATATCAGTTGGACCCTAGTGATGGTCGTTGGATTGCTGTCAAGAATAACCTTAAGTACTTAAGAAGGACTAAGGATGCATTCTTCATTTATGGAGATGGTGAACTTTTGGTAAGAGGGATTACAAATGCCAACTTCCAAACTGACAAAGATGATTATAGCTCCCAGTTAGGTTATGTATTCACTCTAAATGATGGAATAATCAGTTGAAAGAATTCCAAACAGGAGACGACTGCAGATTCAACAACTAAAGCAGAGTACATAGTCGCTTCTAATACAGCTAAGGAAGCAATTTGGATCAAGAAATTCATCACAGAACTAGGAGTGGTTCCTAGTATTATTGATCTATACCTTTGTATTGTGGCAATAATAGAGCCATTGCATAAGCAAAGGAGCCACGATCTCATCAGCGATCCAAACACATGCTTAGGTTTCTACCACCTAATGAGAGAAATCATAAATAGGAATGATATAAAAGTAGAGAGAGTTCCCACTTATCAGAACATAGTTGATCCACTTATAAAGCCACTTTCCCAAAAGAAGTATGACTCACATGTACTCGCCTATGGCATTATGTACAAAGGCAATTGGCTTTAGTGTAAGTGGGAGATTGTAAAGAGGTGCTTTAAAGGCAAACACCTTTAACACTTAATGTACAAATTAATTCATTCAATAAAGGCATTCTTCATTAATCTTTGGGGTTCATAAAATATGAATTGATATCAATCTTAAACTAATTAATGAAGTCCATGATATAATACATAGGATGAGGGAATTCATAATGTGATAATGATTGTGAGATTCCTATCATGTAATTATGTTTATATCTAAATATCCCTAGTCATAGGATCAACAAGACTGGACATTATTAATCCAAATAGACTAGCACATGTTATGCTTCTTAAATGGTTCAAATGGTTGATCATAAACTATAAGCATGAGATATTTAGAGCTAACATGTGGATGCTTGCTAAGTGTAGTCAAGTACATTGAATGACCTACCATGAGATAATCACATGCATCGTCTATTCAATATTAGTGATAATCTCATCATGGCAAGCATGCATGTATCCTTAGACTTGAGGTGCTCAAGGTTATTTTGGATACTAATTATGTTACTTCGACATCTTTTCTTGTTGCCTCATTGAGGTTGCTTATAAGGAGATGGTTGGGTACAAATTGAGGTATTCAAAGATAATTGAATAGCTGATAGAGGATTCACCACTTCTGATAGGAGTGTATATTTATGGCCTATTATGGAGATCATTGCTTGGGAATCTTTGATCGGAGTGGAAATGGCTTGAAGGAGGTCTTCAAGTACATATCTATAAAGCAATAAGTCTCACAAACAAGAACTAACATCATTCAGACTAGGTGTGACATAGTCAGTCTAGTGGGAGTTTATACATAGTCCATACTTTGAACCGAATAAGGTATAGTGAGGTGAAAGGATAAGTTGCACAATGTACTTGTCAATGGAAGGGTTCGAAGTCAGACCGTTAACCTTTCCAGCCAATTGAGGGTGATGATGTGTGGCTAGACACCTCTTATGACTTGCTCAAGTTATGTGATAATTTGAGTGGCCAATATAGCATAGAACCTATTAGATCACATGCAAAGAAGAGTGCGATGAAAGAGTAAAATGGAACTGGATTTGATTCGATTTAAGAGAGAAGGAATTTTGGTTTGGAAATTGTCTGGGATGCAGAAATGTTTCGTAAAAGGATTGGTGGATGTCTCAGGGGTGAACTGGCAGCATAAAACTTCCTATAAGTGGGTCTGCATACTAGTGGGCTTGCGGAGCAGGTCGCGCTCGGGCTGGCCCGCTGCTGCTGTGTGCCACGTGAGGCAGCCTGGCCATGGGCTACCCCACGCCCCTTTGCCCTCCTTTCCCCTCTTTTACTTGTTTTGGGTCTCGCTAATTCCTAGGGTTTTTAAAGACCTATAAATATGTATTTTAGACCAAAATTCCAGCAGCCATATTTTAGGAAAAATTAATTGAGAATTAAATTTTTCTTCTTCTCTCTTTGATTAATTCTCTATATTAGCACCTTGGAGATTTAATCAACCATTTTCCTTTGCTAGTTTCTTAATTACTCTTCGCGTGGACTTCATTAGTGACTTTCAACTTAGGAAAGTGGTGGTTTGCTATAATCCACTTGAATGCAAAGAAAAAATTGAAGAGAATCAAAGGTAATTCACTAAACTATGTTAATTAGCATGATTAGTTATGAAATTCGTAGGGCGTTCCATAGTTTGGGTTTATTAAAATTTTAAATTCCGCTGTGCTTGTGTATGAGATATGTGCCTAGAAACCCAATAGCTTGAAAGTGCATTGTGAACCTTACATTAAAGTTCCTAAAGCTCCTGAAACTCTCGAAACTCCTGAAGCTCCTCAAGAACCTAAAATTCTTACTTTATCACTAGGCATAAGTCTAACTATTGAGCAAAGATGTAAAAAATATACAAACATAGAATTGGATGACATGGACATACTGGGAGAAGAAGCATCTATATATATGTCTCAATGCCAACAAAAAACTGCCATAGATGAAGCATGAGGACAAAGTTCAACTAATGAAGAAAAATATATTGCAAAACACTCTAAACAACAAATGCTTGAGTATTTTCAAACACCTGAACATATATTTGATGATTAACACTACAAGAAAATGATAGTTTAGCGATAGATAAATTTGTCGCTAAATGTCAATAAATCCGTTGCTAATGCAAATTAGTGATAGATTAGCGAGGGAGTAAGTCCCTCGTAGAAATGCTTCTCGCAAAAAATTAGCATGAAACCTAATCAGTTACTTAAAAACAGCGACAAACATATTTCTCGCTAAATATAGGCATCTAGATGTCTCGCTTAATTGAGCGATAGATTTATCTGACGCTAAATTAGTAAGGGACCTAATCCATTGCTATGTCTATTGTTGAATTATTTTTTATTATTTATACGGTTGTCGCTAAGTTGTCGTTAATTTTAAATTAAGTGTTTTTATTAAATTTTGTTTAATACTTCATATTTTCAATATAAAAAAAAAAGCTTTTAAAGTTTTATTCAAGAATAAATTAAAAATGAAATCTAATATAATAAATTAAAACTAAAATTCAACTCCATAATAAATATAAAGTACTATTCAAGTATATTTTAGTCAAAAAATCCAAACATTTAAAGGAAAAAATAGAAAAAAATGACTAATTGTGGTCCTGATGTTGTTGGTCTTACTGCTGCTGTTGTGTTGTACCGGAGAAAGATGTGCCTTGACCCAGAAACCCTATAAGAACCTCTTTGATCAAATGTTGGACCTATGTGTGGAAGACCACCCTCTTCTCCTCTAACATCAACCGCATCGGATACTACATGTTCTCTAGCACTCGTGTCTCGATAGGACTAAGGATGTTAGAAGCCTGGGACCTAGCTGTGAAGCTGCAAAAAGAGGCATGACTGAAGAAAGTTGGTGCATTTGAACCAATGCCATATATTTTGCGCTTCTCTCCACCTGCAACCTGAAGGAATAACTCAGTGGTGTTTGGCTCAAATGACTCTATAGACCCCTCAGCTGGCTGGAAAGCAAATTTCAATATGAAAATAACCTCCTAGAAATCTAAAAACAATCACAATTAATAAAATAGGCCCGACTTCATTAGGAATACTACTAGTAACAAACTATTCTGAAAATAAAATCCTATTT
>CATIWF010212675.1:0-26966 GCA_949630135.1 Balakata baccata
AAGTTTCAAATGGAACTCTTTATCGATAGTGAGTCCATTGATTTGTGAGACATTATCTACAAGGAGTGGAAGCCACCAACCAAGGAAGTAGAAGGTGGAGAGGAAGAAATTTCTCGGGATGATTGGTCCAATGCTCAAAAGAAGGCAAATGGAAGAAACGAAAGAGCAATGACAATTCTCCTTATCGCCATTCCTTAAGAAAATGGCCTCAAAATGATGCATTGCCGAAGTGCTTATAGCATTTGGAGAACCTTAAAGAACTTCTATGAAAGAACCAAACAAGTCAAGTCCAAGAGGATCCAATTATATGAGCTCTTCAAAATGAAATCATTTGAATCCTTAACTGACATGACCAACCGGCTTCTCACTATTGTCAACAATTTAAGAAAAGCTGGAAAGCACCTTGAGCTTAAAGACATAAATAACAAGATTTTAAGAAGTCTTCCCATTAAAGAGTACGAGTCAAGAGTCACTGCCATTAAGGAAGCTAATGAAAATTTAAGCACAACGTCCACTGATGTGCTCATTGGCAAGCTTTTTACACATGAGATGGCTTTGGCAAAAGACAAAGAGATGGAGCTTCAAAAGGAGAAGAAGACTTTAGCTTTCAGAGCTTCAACTTTAAAGTATTATGAAGATGAAAGCTCTAGCCAAAAGAAAAGGAGTGAAGAAGATAATGATGAAGAGATTGTCAATCTTATAAGTTGATTAAAGCTTAAAGAGAATAAGAGGTATGACAACAACTCTAGTCAATCTTCCAAGTACTCAAGGCATAAGAGGAGTTCCTATATAAAGTAAAGAAGACATAAGACTTCAAATGATGAAAACTCCTTAAATGAATGAGAGTTTGCTGCCACTTGCTTTATGGCTATACAAGAGGACTCAAATAAGGTATGTTCTACATCTCAATCTCACAACAATTTGATTGACATGCTTGATGATGATGATAATGATGATTTGATTGAAGTCATGAACTTTGAAATTGAGAAATTTAAAAAGAAAAGTGATTTTCATAAAAATAAGTATTTAAATTTGAAAAATGATTTTGATGAGTTATGAAAGATTATTTTAGAGCTTAAAACATCTAATGAATCTCATAGGAAATCATTGGATGATCTTTCATTAAAACCTTCAATCTCTTCTTTACTTAAAGGAAATAATATTTTAAAAAGTGAGTTCAAGAACTTAGAAACTCAATTTCAAAATTTTATAAGGGGAAAGAAAATTTGGATACACTTATTGTATCTCAAAGACCTCATTTAATGAGATATGGTCTAGGCTTCAATAAAACTTCAACATCATCATCTCCACCAAGCTCAATATTTGTTAAGGCTAGCACATCACAAAGCTCATCCATTGAGGTAATTGGCTCTAAAGCCAAAGGCAAGGCACATACTAAAGCCACTACTCAAAAGAAGAATAGCAAGAGCTCACATGGTCCAATAGGGAAACTTCAAAAGACCAACCATGTCTTCTTATACAAAAGTCATGCACATAAGGTTACACATACCACACAACATTGTGCTTGCTCACATTCACATTCTTTTCATGTTGTGAAATCTAAAGCCCATGTAAAGTGGTAAGAAACATTTAAGTCCAAGCAATGCCATTATTATATGAGATTTGTGCACATAAAAAAGTATTGTTTTATAAGGAAGGCTCATCGGGAACCTTTAGAGCTAACCCTCATGGAGCCAACTTTGAATAGGTACAAAAAATTGTTTGATTCTTTTGTAGGTTGCCCATAAGTGGTCAAAGATACATGCTTAACAAAATGTCTTCTTTCGAGTGATCAACCCTATTAAACTCAAACTTGACATAAAGTAAGGGGGACCTACTTAAATAAGAGATCACATGTAATGCTCGTAATTTAGGTCTGGATAATTAATCCGTTTAATTACCGTAATTAATATTATCAAAGTTTAAAGTCAAGATTTAAAGGCTTCTAAAGTATTTAATTATGTTGTGAGTGATTTAATTAAAAGATATAAAGTTGAGAAAAGTTATAAGAAAGAAGTAAAAACCAAGGATTTAAGTGGGTATTTGGCAAAAACATGGAAGGACCAAAGTGACATATTTACCAAAGTATAAAAACCCTTCTTCTTCCTTCTTTCTCATTAACATCAGCGCTGAACCCTAACTTTTCCACGCAAATTCGTGCTCCCTCTTCACCCCTCTATTCTTCCACTTTGTTTTACTCAAAAAATG
The DNA here is from genome assembly GCA_949630135.1 of Balakata baccata. NCBI lineage: Eukaryota > Viridiplantae > Streptophyta > Magnoliopsida > Malpighiales > Euphorbiaceae > Balakata > Balakata baccata. The sequence continues at coordinate 2,209 of CATIWF010212675.1, forward strand.
CTAAAACTACTAAAAACTAAAGGGAAAACCACTTATATAGCCCAAACCCTTGAAAAAAGTAGAAAGAGGGAGTTGTTGGAGCTAAAAAAGCCATTTTCTTGGAAAAGGAAGAAAGGGAGAAGCTAAACACCCAAATCCACTTTGTCTTTGGCAAAGAAAGAAATAAGTGAAGCTAAAAACCATATTTTCTTCTTCTTTTCTACAATTTTTGTGCTAGGTAGAGAACCATTTCATATGGGTTAGTTCTTTAGTCAAGCTATGGTTTTGAATAGTTAAAACTCTTCCTTTTAGAATCTAGATTAGTTAAAGAAGAAACTTGACATGAATTTTGAGTTAAAAGAAATAGTTTGATAATTGAAGTTAGGTTTATGTTTAAAGAGTAGAGTTATGCTACATATGTTTGTTCTTTGGCCTAAAAGAGGCATGTGAATTTCTTGTTAGGTGATAGAGAGGGTGGTGGAAACCCCTACAGGGAAGAGCAAGCTTGAGGGCTTAAGGTTTTTAAGGCTCAATTTGAGGTTAGTACATTTATGCATGTTTATTTCTAAACCTATACCATTTGTATCTTTGAAATGGTGGTTATTATGTCTTGAGATGATGATTGGCATGATGTTGATGTTAGAAATGATAATTATGATGATTTATGATTATTGGGGATGTCTATGAATTTAATCTAATTTTTTGTGAAGTATTATATTTTGTGATGTTGTTGGAATTTTATGAATCAATCTTGATTCCTTTAGACATAACTCATGTTATAGAACTCGGATTTATATGAAACTAATTGAAAATGAAACTATAAACATAGGGCTAAAACTTTCATGAAGACATGGATTCGAATTATGTTTGTAAATAGGCCAAAAATGGGCTACAAAAGTCGGACATGGAACTATTCATAATATCCTAGACAAATTTTTAGTGAACAACTTGTGGTTTTTGAGCTATAACTTATGCTATAAAATTCAGATTTATGTGATTATTATTGCATATAAAAGCTAAGATATTAAGCTAAAATTTCTTAGAAAACCATGAGGTTTAATTAAGTCCCTAAATAGGTGAGAAATGCATTCTAATATCATGGCAGAAATCTGTCTGGAAAGAATATATTAGGAATTTGGTCTCTTAAATATTGTGTGACATATATATATATGCTAAATTGTTGGAATTTTCCTTCTTTGCAATTAATTGTGTATTTTATATGAGATTTGTAAGTTTTAATAAGGTAAATTATAACACATAATATACAAGTTTGGAATGAAATAAAATTATAACCTATAATGTTAAAAGAAATTATGAATATGTATAATTACTCATTTCTCTTACAAAGACGAGACTTAGGATAGATGACATGCTATTTAGAATCTTTTACGGTACCGTAGGAAACTTCTATATAATTTCTAATTATTGGATAAAGTAGTTTAAGCTCGGAGAGCGCTCTTATTCATTATGTTAACAACTTAATTATATTATCAAGTCAAGGTGGCTTAAGCTCGGAGAGCATCCTTGACTCAAGCTCATGACAAGCACAATTACAGGAATACACAGATAGGTAAATAGGGTGGCTTAAACTCGGAGAGTGCTCCTATTCACAACTCGTTATCCAGTTAGTTCGATTTTTTATTAAATGGGCTATTGGCTAATTAAATAAGTTGAAAAAAATGGAAATGACTACTTGTTACATGATTATTGAACGTTTTATGATATGTGGTATAAAAATGTATAATGTCCATAGGTTTAGCTGATTACGAATAATTTACGGTTAATTATCAATATAATCGGCATATTCACTTTGATTGTCATTTCATGGATATATGTACATAATTTGATAATATAAGACAAGTATGCTATGTGTGTTATTAAATAATTACAAGATTTTGGGCAAAATAAAATAAAATAAAAAAGAAATATGAAAAGAAAATATATTATATTGATTGATAAGCATGATCTAGGTATATGATTATATATTGATATATATGCTTGTATCATTTTAAATGTATATTTTATACATATTGAATATTATTTTAGCATGAGCATAAATATACATATGATGTGTCATTCCATGGTTGCATGAATTTATATGCATATATGTACCACTAAGCATTAGGTTGCTTAGCATGTGAATATTTCTGCATATAGATTCGGAGTTGATAGATAGAGAAAGTTGACTGAAGAGAATAAAGTCCATCAGAAACTATAGTATAGACCTTTTGGGTCAGTAATATCATGACATTTTTGTTTTTGTTATATGTCATATGAGATATGGGTAGTTGGTTTTGTACATGTCTATTAGATTAAAAAACATGTATTTATGTATAATATAATTCTGTAAATACCGGGTCAGTTTAGCTCAAACCGAATTTATTTTATTGGATAAATGATAGTTTTATGTATGATATAAGATATAGATTAATATATTAATATGATAACATAGAAAATATTTGTATGAAATGATGTTAGGAGATAATAATATAAGGAAAGGAAAAAGTTTTAATTTTAATAACAGAAAGTCTATAATACTTGCTTATATAGTTGGGTTAATTCTAATTATATAAAAATGTGTTACATTTTTTTTTTCTTCAATTTCCACAATTTAAAAGTCAAATCCTAATATAGAAGATGCACGTACGCCCATGATCGACCCCCTTGTCTAGCTGCGAATTGTGCAGTAGGATGAGTTTGTTGGACTGATGCATAGGATTTAAGAGGACCATGTCATTGAAGTTGACGTTCCTTAGTAAGTAAAAGACTAAAAAGGTCATCAAACAATTTGTCTTCGTGTCATGATCAAGGTTTCAGGTAAAGGGCCCATATACTATATTAAGGCCTTCAAAAATAGATTTTACGATATCATCTTCTGGAATACAATGATGAAGAGCAGCCAGTTGATCCAAAATAGCTTTAGCATTTTGTATATATATATACATAGTAATATTATTGGTATCTTCATGCAGATTATGCAGGCGAGACTTTAATTTGTGAATTTGAGGCTTTGATCCCTTAGCATAGGCTTGAACCAAACAATTCCTAGCTTCAACAGCGGTTTCTACCTCAGCAATTTGCTAGAGAGTTTTTTCAGTAACGGAGGCAACAATCCAACTCAGAACAAGTTGACCTTGTTATTCCCACTGAAGAAAGGCTGGATTTAATGGAGATATAGATGCATCGAAATGATGATGAAGGCCATAACCTTTAAGCATGGGAATGATTTGTGTTTTCCATAGCAGGAAATTTGTGGAAGAGAGTTTAATTGGTAATTGATGGACAAGGTTTGGCATATGAGCGTTAACCATGGGTGCGACTGATGAAATAGAAGCTGTGGTTTGAACAATATAATTTTTAGTACTCATGATGTGGCCGGAAAAAAAAATTATTCAGCTAATAAATTTGGGTGGTTAGACCTCTTTAAGTCAGATACTATATTATAATTATGGCTCTAATTTCATTAATTGAATTAATACAATATATACATAAAATATTCATAAAAGATGAGAAGAAAGATAAGTGAAATCCTACAAGATATAGAAGTTCAATACAAGTAGAGAGAGAATTCAAGTAAAGTCTCGTGTATATCCTTATCAATAACTTCATTATGAAAGATTGTTATTCTATTTTATCATATCATACTATATCATACTATATATAAAAGTGAAATAGGGAGACAAATAAATTTACAAAAAATACAATATGATTATATTAATTAATTGAGTTAATTTTATTATTTAATAATTTAATTTATTAGTGAATAGTATTTATAATTCATTAATTAGAAGTTCAATTATATTATTGTAACACCTTATACTTATGAATATCATTTATACTTGTATTATGTTATCATGTATTGTATGAGAATAAGACAGAGTTCTGTTTATAATTAGAAATAATTTTTTTTGAATCATATATCAATATCACTAGACAACATTTGACAGCTCAACTAAGCAACACATCTTGAATATAAACATAATATATCATATATGTTAATAATTCAGACATTATATTGAATTATTTCAATTATAAATGTTAATGCCAAATACACATTTACATATCATTGTATATTTACTAATTTGTCCATATGCAGATACATAACCCAAAATACAAATGTCATGTTCATATACATATGTGCAATGCAAGGAGAGAGATTGGTGAGACTCGGCCGGTGACATGTGATCCATGTCTTCTATATAGTATGTACCTCCAAAATGAGCAATCAAAACAGTAGATGATTTGGCTAGGTTTCACCATCGAACCAGTTTCAGTCCGATGCTAATATTTTTCAATAGACATCAAATCATGCAAAACTTTTATATATCCATAAATCTAAGATATAAACCTATAGGTTTGGTGTTTTGTGCTTCTTCAGAATCGATATTTAACATGAAGAAAATAAAACCCCCAATTTTGTACAATATGAACAGAATATGATGACCTGAAACATAATTACTAGTTTGTTTGGCATCCCATAATATAAAACCAATCAATATAAAATCATTATCAATACAAGGGATGAAATACTTAATAACCAGAAAACCAATTGTGGCTAAACTTAAGGAAAAAATTGGAAAGAAAAACTGAGAGAAACAGAAGAAGGGGCAAATGGTTGACAAAAGAGGTCAAAACAGCCTTTTTCTCAAAGTTAGCTGACTCAAAACTTTCTTTTTACTTTTCTGATTTATTTAAATAATTTAAATAAATAAATAATTATTTATTATTATTATTATTATTATTATTTACATGTAGTTATTGCTAAAAATACTATCTGGTCAAATTGTTCAATCTAATTAATTTAACTATGTCAAATTTTATTTATTTTAAATTTAATCATTTTATTTAATTTCATTTTTAATATCTTGTGTTCTTATCTAAATTATAACTAGACACGTGCGACTTATTTCTATTGTGATAAACCGACCCATGTCACGTCCACCTCGTGAGCACGTTCTAACTAAAATCCATATATATGCATGTGTTTCTTATGAATGACATTTATAAAATGAACATGTCAAAATAGAATGCGTGTAATAATGTATGTGAGAAAGTCGAAAGTGTTACAATTATGACTGGCTAACTATCTTTTATACATGAAAAAATAGATAACTATTATTAAAAAGAAATAAAAAAATAATTTAATAAAAAAATTAGGAATGCGTGGTATATATATATATATATATATATATATATATAATGTATAAAATAATTTGTATATAGTAAACAAATTAATAATCATAATAGGTAAGATAATTAATAGACCAGATAATTTAGTGTAATTTTTTATATATGGTATGATATATGATCAAATATAATTAATAATCATTAATATTTAAATTAAATATGACTTAATTATACTGGACATAATTATTATTTATTTAATAATGATAAATCTAATTATTAAAAATCCCGTGCATTCAATTATTAATTTGATATAAACATACAAACCTATAATTAATTATGAATAAAAAAATCATATTAAAATGAAATAAATTAATAAAAAAATTATATAAAAACTAAATATTAATTAATAACAAGTCTAATATCTAATAATTACATACAATGTACGTTAATGAAAAATTAATATGTATAAAATTGGACAAAAGGAGATAAAATATTTTGTTGGGTTGTTAAAATACAAGAATGCATGGGCATGCTCATTAATGTTGTACAAACTTTTAACTATAATTAATTTATTTTAAAATAATATTTGAAACCAAATCAACAAGCAACTTTTAAATTACTATTATCATCTCAAAAATATTTTTATTCCTTTGTTTTTATATCAATGTTGTAAATTATATGGTAAAATTTCTTGCTAAATAAAATTTTTGTAAAAAAAAAAAAAGAAAGAAAGAAAGTGTTGGTTGGGATGAATAATCATTAATTTAAGGTTGTGAATGAAAATATGAATTAAATTTAAAATTTAATTTAAAAATAAATAAATAATTGAAAAAAAAATTGACTATGAATACTATGAGTGGAGATTGAGGTGTAAAATTTGAAAGGATGTGAAAATAAGGTAAAGAGTAGGTTGAAGCCAGACCCAATTAATGTATAGGTTGGGCTTAGGGGTAAGGAAAGAGAATAATTAAAAAAGGAAAAAAAAATCTAAAAGTAGAAAAAGATGAAGTGAAAGCGAATGATGCTAATGGAAGAAATGGGAAAGGAAGATGAGAAGAGAGTGAGAGAGGCCTTGGGACCCATCTGTCCAACAACAACCCACTCTTCACTCGTGTGTGTATTTCTATCTTATCCGTCGTCGTCTTCTTCTTTTCTTTCTGCATTATAGCTTTTGGGGACACTCAACTATTATATATATATATATATTTCGCTGCAAAAATGGTTAGAGAGTGCGTAACGAGAGCGCGCCAGAAAATTAAAATATTTATAAACTAAAATAAAAATTATTCATTGACTTCTAATCAAATGATTATAAATCCATAGATTTATTTAACAGTATACCTAAATTCAATTGTTAGAAAAATTGAAAATTTTGACATTGAATGACAATTGAACTAGAGAATAGACAGTTTTGAGAAGATAAAAGAACTAATTTTAATTGAAATAAAATTGACAGACTACAATGTGCTTGAATAATTGAAGCTATAGCTAAAACAACACTAATATTAAATGAAAATTGCAGGAAACTTGACTAAATTTGAGTGATTTGTTGATTGTTATTGAATGATTAACGATTGATCTTCTTGTAGCTGCCTTCTTTTTTATAACAGTAAAGCTAAAATAACCATTGAGCATATCCTCCCCAGTCTGCCACTTTTTATAACCTCTTTTCAACTGCCCAATTTTTTTCCTAACTTCCAGCAGTGCACCATATTTTAACAGTTACTTCCTCCATTTTCTCCTCAAGTCTCTAACTATCAGTGATACACCACGTTCTCCATGGATTTTTTTTACTACAATTTCTCAAAAATATTTGATCACTCAATGGACTTGAGTTTTCAATCTCGTTATGGGCTCGGGCCTTACCAAATGGGTCTAAAGCAAAAATATGGTGTAAATAATTTCTTCGTGTTGCCATAGGGCATAACTGTATGGATATAAATTTCTCTAGGCCCAATGTCTTGTTTTCCTCTCTAGATCTAGAGTCCCAGAGGAAGAAAAAAGAAAGATTAAAATATTTAAGGAGACAGAGACTCATTCCTTAAGTGAAAACTCACATTAAGTTCAAATTCAAGCCTCCATTCTCTCTTCCTCAACTAAAAAAATTTCAATTTCCAAAAATTCAATCCTTTCTCTTTTTCCTCACACTCTTCAACTTCTCCTCCAAGTTTCGGCCAAGAATTTTCAAACAACAAGAAAAACCCATATTTTCCATACACCATTTTCGGCCAAACTACATTCTCTACTCAAAGAAATTTCGACCATCATTCTAAAATTCATTCTTTTTCTTCTCAAGATCAACAAAACCCATTTAAGAGAATACCTAAAGTTGACTCCCCTCCACTGCATAGCCTATTTCCGACCCTTATTAGACTACGCAACACTCACCATCGGCTATTAGGAATGTTGAGACCCATATCTGCACCGACCATCGCTACAAGTTCCCATGTCACTCGGAATCACATTTTTTGGCTTTTCGAGACTACCCAAAAAGAACCCAAGCGTCGCTACCCAAATAAAGACTCCCTCTCATCGGCCGTTTGTTCTCTTTGGGATTCCAACACTTCATCTCCTGAGCCAGACGAAATCACAACACGATAGACTCGTGATCCAACACTAGGTAATTTTCTTTTTTCTTTGATTCTTTTGGGATTTTATGTCTCTAACGGTGAATTTGGTATCAAGAAATAATTGGGTAAATGTTATTTCTATTGTTTCTTTGTAGTAAACAACTCTGTGATCCAACTCCACTTTGGAAAATTCCACCCCAAGGTTTATAATAGAAGAAAACCCAAAGGTAATTCCTTGATACCTCATATCTTTACTCTTGCTATGGAATTTGGCCTGAACATAAGTTGAGTTTCGGCCTTAGAGAATTTCTAGAATTCATTGCATCTTGCTAATGACTGATGAGTATTTAGAAATAGCACCAAAGAGTTAAATCCAATTCCATTAATGCATGCCTACTTTACAGACTCAAATACATATGCCCTAGTTTGAAGTTGTAAATCTCAGCTTTGTATGATGAAAATAATGATTTTGTGTCTAAGGAGTTAATTTTAGCCTAGTAAGCAAGATGGGTTTACCATAACTCCCTAATGCTTGTTTTTGTCTCTAGGCTGAAATGATTATGCTATAGCCTGAAACTTATAAATTTCGGCTTTGCTGGGTAAAGAGTGATGAAAAGACATTTTTTAGGCTTGAAGAGTTGACTTCGGAGTAGAAAGTATAATTACCTTAATGAATTTCATTGATACTTGCTCAGTCTCTAGATTAGAATTCACAAATTTAGGCTTTGCTATGTTAGGGGTGATGAAAAAGATATTTTTGGCCTAAATCTAATGGAATTTTGCCTAGGAATTACTTTAGAATTTACGGGGCTTTGCTAGTCACTGGAAAATATTTAAAAATGACACTGGAGAGCTAAATCAAATACTTGAGTTTTTATTTGCAGCTTGATGAATATTTAATTTAGACAATGTTGAAGAGCTACTTAAGTGAGGTGAAGAATAGCCAAGCATCAGCTACTGGAGAGAGCATTAGCTACTAGTGAGAGTATCAGCAGGGACTTTCTCTTAAAGACATAAATGACATTTTCCTCCTCAAGGTAATATCTCAAATTCCTCTTTTCTTGCTGATGCCAATGAGATCACTAAACACATTCATAAAAAGCACTACAATCATGCCTTTTGTATTGATGATAAGGTGGCAATGAGCCAATCTCTAATGATATTGCTTGATGAATGGATGAATTCACTGAACACATGCACAGATGCACCATAGCTATACATTTACATTTAGTGATCAGGATGGCACGGCCAACTTTTGAGTATGTTGTGTGCTAGATCTTATAGGATATATGTGAATTAGAGCAAAAGAAGAATGGCCCTAAGATAACATGAATATTTTTGTTTGTTGATATAGTGACCCTTAGGCCTACTAATAAACAAAAACATATTTAGCTCAATACCTTCCTTTTCTGTCCCTAGAAAGCAACTAGGGAGGCAGTGTGAGTTGACCCATTCTCTACTTCCTCTTATTTTTTCTTTTGAGTCCTTATTAGTTTATGGGGGAATTTTCTATGCTGGACTCGGTGTCATTGTTGACCATCTGGTACTGGAGGTGGTACCATAAATCTCCTCTTGGTGAGCAATTTTTCTTCAGGGGTTAAATCTTTCCTAGATCTTTGGGACTCTCTAGGTAATTCTTGCTTTATGGAGCTTAGAAGTGGAACAACTCCATTTCTCCCTGATGAATAATTGCTCCTCATGACATTTTTTCCAGAAATTGGGCTTAGATGGATCTGATTCCTTTTCCTGTGCCTTAGAGAATAGCTACTCCCCAACTCATTTCTCTTAAGGGCTGGCTTTAAATCCCTTTTTCTGTACCCTAGTGAGTGTCTTCTCCCCATGATTTTTCCTTCGACAATCGGCCTTAGGTAGGCCTGATCCCTTTTGTGCACCTAATGCCTTGGATTTTCCTGCATGAGAAGCTCTTTAAGAACCCAAATCGTTCTAATCTTAGGATTAGGTACTAACATTTCTGTTTTTCTTCTTTTCTTAGAATCCAAAAATAATCTAAGGTGAGAAGTTGTTATATTCACTGAAGCCACAAGAGGAAATGAGTCATCCTCAATCACCATGGCCTCCTTTCCAGGAAACTTCAGTATCCCCTTGTTGATTCTATCTTGTATCAAATTTCTAAAACTCCAACAAGAGTTAGTGCTATAGTTCCATGAGTCGTGATACTTACTGTAGGTCTTATCCCTTAGTTCCTCCTTGGATGGTACTTGGTACTTAGGAGGAAAACTGATGAATTTCTCTTTGACTAAGAAATCAAAGACCTCCTCAGTCTTAGAGACTTCAAATTTATACTGTGGCTGATTGTTTTAGGCTTGGTTTTTCTTCCATAAGTCTAGAGCCTTTTCACCAGCAGAGGAAAGGCATAGGAACTTGTATTAATCAAGTCATCAAAAGCAACCTCAAGTGTTACCTTTCGATAGTATATTCCTATAGCAGTTTTCCTTCTGGGTTTTCCTCTCTGAGAAGCTCTTCGTACTTAGAGACCGTGGCAGTCATCTCATAAAAATCTCTGAACTCCATCCCTTAGAACTTCTTCTTTAGCTCTATGTCGAGACTTCTCTGGGCCATTTTTACATACTCTATTTCGGGCAAATGGATCTTGCACTGATTCCTCATCTTCTTAAATCTTGCAATGAAAAGGTCAGTCATCTTTCCACTCTTTTGGTTTACTCTGGAAAGCTTTGCAATACAAATTTTTAGTTCGGCTCTATAGAATTGAGTATGGAACTGCCTCTTTATTTCCTGCCATGTTAGCGTGGAATTTCTAGGGAGTGTCACATACCATGTGAAAGTCGTACCAATTAAAGAGTTAGAAAGCAATCTAAGTTTATAGCATGGAAAATTCTCATAGTTAGCTAACTCACTGCACTGTACAGTGAACATGACAATGTTTTCCAATGTGGATTGTCCATCCTCCCTAGAGAAAATTATGAAGTACGGTATTCTATAGCCTCTCGGATAAGGGTTCTCCCTGTCAATTATATCTGAATAGGGCTTGTGAAACTTAAGATGACCTATTTGTCTTAGGCCAGGCCCATATAGTTTTTGCACTACCTTTCTTGCTACCTCTATATCCATTGGTGCAAGTACTGGAACTAGTGCAGGTGCATAGGTCTACATAAAAGTCAAAGGGGGTGGTTGTTCCCCATTCATACCTGATCCATAGGGTACATAAGAGCTGCCCTCCGAGCCTCCAGTGATGGGTATTGATTCTCCATAAACTCTAGGTTGATTATTAGGGCTGGTGTAGGCAAAAAACCTTTAAGCAGTAGCTCTAGCATTGGTACGGCTTCCAACCCCAAGACTTGGAGTCCTTTCTTCTCTGAGGTGACGGGGATTGTACCTTGCCTCAGTCTGAACTTGTGGGCGATATAAGTCACCTGCCTCTTTATTGTTGTGTCTAGAGCACTGCCCCCTGAGCTCACCAGATGGCTATTTTAGTTCTCTTTTCTCCTATGAGGCAGAATGTTGAGTCATCTCTTCAATGACAACTCTAGTTTGGTTTTTTTTTTATTCAGTCATTTGCTTCAAATGTTCTTCTATACTAGCTTTGAATCTGCTTCAAATGTTCGTCTATACTAGCTTTAAACTTTTGAATCATTTCCTCTACAAAAGACCTGAACACATCAGACAAGTTAGAACTGTTAGTACATGAGTTGTTTCCTATTCTAGATGGACTCTTATTTCTTTCCTCTTCCTCTCCAGCCTGGTGAGAAAGTGTTAAATTTTTAATTTGTTCCACAATGAGTGGAACTCTTCCTTCCTGCCCTCATGATGGAGCAACAGATTCTGAGCCCTAAGACTCTTTAGATTTTTTACTTCTAGTTTCCATAAACAATAGCAATCAAATGTGTCCCACTGGGCGTGCCAAAAAAAGTTTACTGCACAAATTATTAGAGAATGTGTAATAAGAGCGTGCTAGGAAATAAAAGTGTTTCTAAACTAAAATCAAAATTGCGCCTTGACTTCTAATCAAATGATTATAGATCCCTAGGTTTCCTTAACAATACACCTAAATTCGATTGCTAGAAAAATTGAAAGTGTTGATAATGAATGAAAATTGAACTAGAGAATAGACAATCTTGAGAAGATGAAAGAACTGATTTTAATTGAAATAAAATTGACAAACTACAATGTGCTAGAATAATTAAAGTTATAGCTAAAACAAAACTAATGCCAAATGAAAATTGCTGGAGACTTGATTAAATTTGAGAAATTTGTTGATTGTTGTTGAGTGATTGATGATTGGTCTTCTTGTAGCTGCCTTCCCTTTTTATAGCAGTAAAGCTAAAACAACTGTTGAGCACGTCCTCCTCAGTCTGCCACTTTCTCTAACCTCTCTCCAATGGCTCCACTTTCTCCCTAACTTACGATGGTGCACCATGTTTTAACAGTTACTTTTTATACTTTATCCTCAACTCTCTAACTGTCAGTGATGCATCACGTTTTCCATGGATTTTCTTTTGACTGCAATTTTTCAAAAATATCTAATCATTATGTGGACTTGAGCTTTCAATCTCGTTATATGCTTGGGTCTTACCAAATAGATCTATAACAAAAATATGGTGTACACAATATATATAATTAAAAGTTTCACTTTCAGTCAACGGTCAATCACAAATGGCCAATTTGTTTATAGGTTTATTTGGGTGCAGGATGCATGAGACCAATATTCCATGAGGATAAGAAGTTAATTTGTTGCATCGTCTTTCACTTTTCATGGGACATCCATTTCAGCTTCTAATGCTTTAGCTTTAACAATGCTAACTTACAAATATATGATACCAACATTTGAGGCCTTGTAATTTAGTCTATTTTTGTATTGGCTCATTTTGTATATATATATATATATATATATATATATATATATATATATATATATATGCAGTTATCATTCCTCCCTCGCTACCCACACCAAATCTAACACTCAACATTAATCCTATATTTAACATGTCATGTCGAGACAGATATTTATCTAACCATATATTACTAGGGTTATTTATATTTAAAAAAAATCCACATAAATCATGCTTTTTAAAAAAATAATTACAAGCTGTAATATTTTCAAATCCGCCGGTACAAGGGACGGATTCTGGTTGCCCTATATCCACCCATAAGAGGAGTGGATTCTGCGCAAAAATTATTCACTCCACAAGATTTTAGTATTATTTATGTGCTTAAAGTGAGGGAACATCGCGTGAAAAGAAAAAAGAAAAAAACAATGCAGAGCAGAGAGCATAGCGAGAGAGAGAGACTAAAAACTGTTGCAAATTAAGAGCCAAAATAAAAAGATTATAGAGACAGATCCGAGTGAAGCCCTAGTTAATTAATTAGGTCACGTCACACTTTCGTGTTGTAAGAATGAATTAGTAGAAGAAACATCTCAATTGTTTCGGTCTTCCCTTTCCCTTGCTCATTTCCAATCCGTGTCTCTCACGTTGGCTAAAGTGCAAAGATAAATAATTCGAAGCCTGCATTCCAGAAGGAAGTTCCCTCACTTTAACCACAGAATACTAAAAACCTGTGGGAGATCATATATAATTTTTGCACAGAATCCGCCTCTCCCATAGCCGGATTTAAAAACATTTACAACTTCTCAATTATTAATTATTTTGTAAAGATTTTGTGGGCGTTGTTTATTAGACTCAGAAAATTAACTATGAAATTGTCAAAAGTTTATTGTATTAAATATATCATTTATTATAATTTTGCAATTTACAAGAGATTTTCCAATTTACGCGGTTCAATATGCTAAACTCAAACTGAACGGATCCATAACTGAAATCCAACCATGATTGGAGATTATGGGTCCAAATCAAAATCGAACCTTCATATTATATCCTAAGGTGATTTTATTTATTCAATTTATTAATTATTATCGGACAAAAATTCAATTATAGTTCTTGTAAGAATATATTTGAAATCGGAATTATACGTGTAATTAAATCAACCAAATTATATGTATATAAATAAAGTCGAAAGATAATGAAAAAGGAATTATATTATACAGAGCCATTGACGTAATTAAGTAAAAATAATGAAGATGGAGTTAATAATACTTATATATGTAGTTCTGTACTGGTTCTAATTAATTAATATGGTTTTACATTGTTATAATAATGGAAACTCGTAGGATTTATAGATAGACAGATAGATGTCATGATCTCAAGAGAAATATACTGAGTTGTTGAGCAGAAGTGCCGGCCGGGTTTATCATATGAAACGACTCGGAGTCAACTGAACCAATGACACGTTCGAAACTGGCACGTAAATACATGAGGTCACCGTCGTCGGACTTGGGGGCCACAGGCAAAACCCCAGCACCGACGGAAACCGACTGCATCATCTTTAAAACAGACACATCATTGACGGCCATGTGTCGCCTGAGGGCGTACCCAACCTTCCTGCCATTGCAGTACATAGACCAAACAGGAACATTGAAGAGGGAGCAGCAACTGGAGGTTTCCTTATGGCGGTCACACTCTAGGGCTATACGAAGCAGGCCGTACTGCATCTCCCTGGCTAGGTAGGCCGTGGGAACAGCGAACTCAAGCAGCAAAAGGGGAGAGGTGCGAGTGTGGTGTTGGAGACAGAAACTGACTCGGCCCTTTCTGTAGCCAAAGAAGGTGCCGGTGAGGGTGGAGGAGGAGTCGGTGGAGGAGGGAAGGGAATCGTCGGAGGGTTGAAATCCGCAGCAAGGGACCATGCATTCCACGAGTGACCTCAGCGATCTGCGGAACCGCACATCTCTGCCACAGTCTACTGAGGTAGGGGAGTCCATTATGGGAAGGGGAGCTCTATGGTTCCCCAGGTCTATCATCATCTTCATGATCCTCAATTTTATATTAATCAGAAATTACAAGTATATATATATGTATATATCGATCGGAATCAAAGAATATAATGCCCAAGTGAAGGAAATTAAAGATAGAAAGGAAGAACAAGAAGAAGAGAGTATAATTAAATTTAATTAAGGAAAGGAGATGATGATGGAGCGAGTGATGAGTGAGTGAGTGGGAAAACTAAAGCCAAAGATATAAATAGTTAAAAACTAAGGAAAAAGTGATAAAATTAAGAAAATAGAGGAAATTAATAAAAGGAGAGCGGTGAGTGGGATGGGAATCGTAGACAATAATTCGGCCCACGAGGGAGTGTGGGGTCCAATCTTGAAAGCACCTTGGGGAGGGTGATGAGACTCCATGGATTGTGAAATAATACCAATTTTTTCATTAGTGTCTCAATTTGGTACATATTACAATTATTCCCCTATTCAATTATTTTCTTTCTTACTTTAAAAAAGGAGATGTTATTTATTGGTACTTTTTACGTGAAAAAATTTTTAAATTGATTTAGTCTATTATGTTATTAATTGGTTAATTTAATTATGCGGTGATATATATTTAATTGATTTATTTTTATATATTGATGTGAATATATATATATATATATAATTGGATATAATATATTATTTATAAACTAATCAAATTACATGGTCATATATATTTATTATTTTATTCTCATTAGATATAAATATAATTATATATATATATTATTTTGTAATTGAATTAATTTATAAATGACATAAAATACCGAATGTATTTATATATAATCTCTTTTGAGAAATTGAGTTTGAAGAAGAAAAAGTAGAATGGGAAACAGTAAAGTGGGATACACTGTACAATGGATCATATGGCTGGCAATTAAATTAAATTAATAAATTGACATTGGCATGCATATGATATGATGCATGTACATGAGGTGAGCATGCACGAGGCCATGATTGCACCCAATCACTGTCCATTCCCTTTTATTCAAACGACTTAACTAATATCCCGAAGATATTCGTTTGGGTTATTTAACTTGTAGTAATTTTGGCCCATTTAATTATTTGAATTTAGTTTTATAGTCAATCTTATCTCTGTATAATTTGTAAAATATACATAAAATTTTCTAATATTAATATGATAAGAAAAAATATTTAATTTGGTTAATAGTACTATATCAGTACTTTGTCAAGAATAAGAAACTATATGTTTGGTTTCACAAATTGAACAAATGACAAAGTGGACAAAAAATAGAGTTTATATAGTTAAGTGGAATAAAAATATCTGCAGAGAACTAAATGACAAAAATAAATATTCTCGGAAGACTGAGAATTGAATATAATTTAAGCCTATTCAAACGCATCTACTTTATTTCCCTTCTCTTCAATTTTCTTTAATTTCCCTACTTAATATATCTCTTTGAATTTTAACATATGTAGATCTCATCTTCTTATTTTGATTAATCACTTTAATTTAATTTAATTTTTTTTTGTTGCAAATTTTGGACGACAAGGCTCCCTCAATCGTAATAAAAAAAAAAAAGAGCAAAGAGAGAATATTCAAGATCGATTCACAAAATATTCAAATTCGACTCAAAGTTTATCGAGTTGAGCTCGAGAATATCACAACACTCGACTCATAAGACTTGTGAACTTAATTGAGCTCAACTATTTTTATAATTTATTAAATTATATTTATACTCCCACTATTAAATAGCCTAAAAACTTTATATCACTTTTTAGTTCGAGTCAAGTTTAATTGAGTATATTTTGAGTCGAGTATACTACTTATTAAATTGTTTAGCTCAATCGAGTTTTATCGAGTTGAGTTATAGTAGCTCAACTATTTTTTGAGTCGAGTTTTAAACAATTAAAAAAAACTCGATCTAGTTCGAGTTTCAAATATTTTAATTGAGTTCAGCTCGAGTATGACACTGTCTTGGTGCAATTGGATTATCTGCTGTTACTTAATTGTGTGTAACTCTAGTTAATTCGTCAAAGATTACAACATGTGCCTCCAAAATCTTAATTAAAATAAGCTTATCCTATATATTATCTTTAAACTTTTTTTTTCTTCAGAGAATTTTTACAACAACCATGAAACAAACCAGCAATCGGATTCTAAAGTACCCTTTTCATTGTGTCTGCAAACTTTGTCTCTAAGTTTCATAGCTTTTATTTCATTTCTTATATATATGAAGGGTAGTTTTCAATAAAGGAGAAAAGTAGGTACATATGTTAATTTTCAACTTCAAATTAATTAATCGAGTTTTACGGCATATCGAAGAATGAGTCACAAAATCGAAGTTAAAATTTGTGCTGAAAGCCATCTTCCAATAGATGCTTAGAGCCAATCTTGGAAAGGATGGAGTTAATTGAGAAAATAATTAAGGTTGTAATGAAAATGAAAAAGAGAGAGAGAATTAGAAAAGTAAGATAATTATAACTGATTATTAATTAAGTAGAGTAAATTGAGGTATATATATATATATATATATAAGGTGTATTAAGGGTTCCATATACAAGGTGTATAATTGCGTTAACGGATTTATAGAGCCGTTTTTACTTTGCAGGTTGCCCGTTATGCTTTTATGTGTATATATATAATACAATTAATGTGGCAACAGGGTTTGGAAATTTTTGTTACTTTGTAATTTGAATGATTAATATGCGCATGTGAATCATCCAAGTTACGGGAAAGGCTCAAGTGGAGTCCCGTATCTAACTAATTAGAGTTGCTTGTTACATATCTACCATCATTGATACACTTAATTATTAACATAATGCAAGGATATAATAGCTAGTGTATTGTAGAACAACTCTTAATATTATCAAGTTAAGCATGGTTAGATGCGAGTATATTCGAGTGCAAAGGAATATAAAGCATATATTAAAATAAAAAACAAGACAGGCATATATCCATTGTTTGAAATCATATATATGTATATGGGCCACACTAGCGAATAATTATGTACAACTGTAGGTTTTTGCACGCTTCATTGCCATTTTCTTCAAAAGAGAGTTCAATGATTTGATGCCTTTGCCTACCACTACCACCATATATATATATATATATTCCAATTTGGAATAATAGTAAAATAGACATTCCATCCGACCACACCAGTGCAGTTGCTTTTCTTTATATTTATAATAATTATGGGCTGTGGGAATGACCATCAACATCTTTGTATGTCGACTCCTTCTGGCAAGGAAACAAAATATTAGGATCCCTTCACATATTCTCTCCTCTTTATTGAGAAGATATGCTTTTCTTTCTCTTTTTTTCATTGTAATGGTGCCTACTCGCAATCACTTCATGCTTCAATTAATTCAAGTATATATCCCTGTTACCAATGGAGACATTAATTGATGACATATTTAGGTGGGCAGCTTCATCATCATTAAATAGTATATACATATAACAAGTGCGTTTTAGGTTCCCATTTGCACTAATATTATTGATATAGGAAGCCACGACACGCTATGCCATCTTTTTTAAAAAAAAAAAAAAAAAATTTCCATGATTAATTAGAATTAATTATTTTAGTAACAGGATAATTAATCCGCTTCAACAATAAAATCAATGAATGATAATATCACGTTAATCAGAAAATTGAAGTTGTACCTATCTAATAATTAATACGATTCATGAATTCATTTGGATTAATTATCTAATTATAAATTAATGGTTGTGTAAAAAAATTGATATTTTGTAGAGTAAAAATTACTATTTTTTACATGTCGTTTTAATCATTAAAGATTCAGCTTAGCAATTTACCAATATATATATATATATATATATGGAGCTGAAAAAGTAAATGTGACGGAAATCAAAACCTGCAGGCTAGCTGTAAATAAATTAAGAAGCAAGTTGCGTCAAAATGTCACATAAAGAAACACAAAACACGATCCATAAGAGTACAGTGACAAAATTTGTAGGCGTTTACGGGGAACAAGAATAGTTTTTGCTGTTAAAAGTTGAGCTTTTCTCCAACAACATATTACGTAGTAACTAACATATTAGTGGCCAATCTGTGGGGTTAATGACACCTCATGTTATATTGAATGATTGAAAAAATGTAACTGTTTATTTACCTCTCGTGCAGTTTGACATAATCAGTTATATTACATAAAATTTGAAAATTATACAATTTGCTTTATACAGTGATATAATACACTAATATCTCCTCTAATATTTAAAAATTATATTACATTTACTCTCTTAAACATATTATACTAGTAATCCCCCGAACAAAAAAAAAATATTATTTTATATTAATGGTAAATACATTAAAATTAACAGAACGACTATATAGTTTAACGGAAATAAAATAGAAGAGACAAATTGTATAATTTTCAAATTTCAGGATGATACTAATGTATTATGTCGAACTACATGAGGTAAATATTAATTTTCTCTTATTTATATATTTGTTTAACTTGAACATATAATTATTTAATTAGCTCCAAATTTAAATATACTCCTTCAATGATAACATTTTCACAAATCTGCCCATGAAATAAGCACTGTTTAAGGGGAAATGAAATGGATTTCCTTATTTCGATGGACTAATTAATTAATTTTTAAACTAATCTATGTTTCATGAACCGGTTCTAAAAAAGTATTGTTTGAAGGAAAAATTTATAAACTTAGTAAGCATGTGGGAATGGGATAACTGTATTTTTCTTCTTTTTCCCATTCTCATAGTACACTAAATTGATTGGGGGTTTTTGGGGTGGAAGAATAGCAGAAAATAAAAGCGCAAGCGAGTCCATAAAAGTTGCAAAGAGAAAGGAAAATGGCAGTGGTGATGAAGAGATGATAAAACTTATATGAACAAAATAATAATTGCATTTTTGAAATATAAATTTAAAAGGATATAGTTTGGAAAGATATATAAAAATTTATAAAAGTCTACTTTTAGTAATGTTTTTAAAAAAAAAAAAAAAACAGCGAAATGTTTTTGGAAAAAAAATTATAAAGAAAGAATTGGTATATTTTCTTCAAAGATACACAAGAGCAAATGAAATGCCACGAAAGGCCTAGCCCAAATACAAATACAGCCCATAAACACAACAAAATACAAGAAACCTTTTTTGTTGAATGAAATTGGCTTAAATCATTATGAAAATGTGCGTTTTTACTATTTAGATCACTGTAGCAATTTTTAATTTATTTAACTACTTGAACTCTTTTTTTATTCATTTTGCCGCTTGTCCAATTCACAAAATGTGTATGGAGTTTTCTAATACTGATATGACAAGAGAAAATATTTAATTTTGTCAATAGTATCATATCAACAACAAATGGTCATATATTCGGTTTTATAAATTTGATAGTTGGAATGGAATTCAGATGACTAAATAGACCAAAAATCGTTATAAGAAACTAAATAGCAAAAACTAACATTTTCAAGGGACTGGATATGATTTAAGCCAATAAAATTTGATTCTTATGTTTCTTTCATATATATATAGTTTGCAATTTCTGTATGATGATTATAGTGGTTGTAGATTTTTTTGTTTTGTTTAGTTCTTTAGAATAGATAAATTTGGATGTATTTTATTTGATTTTCAATAATGTTTTGAGCTCTAAGTATGTATGTGATGCAAACGTTAAAGTTATGTCAATTTAGTTAGAATGGATTTATACATTTCTAATTCCTGAAATCAACTTTTATTAAAAAAAAAAATTGTATCCAGATCCTAAATTTATCCGTAAACCAAATTGTTATACGAGGAAATTAGATTAATTTTTCTTGACAAACACATACCCTTTTTTTTAAAAAAAAAAAATCTTTTACATGAAAATTTTCTTAGAGGTCTAGATAAGTATTTTTTTGTGAATACCGTTAGCTAATTCATGATTGTTGTGTGAAGCAAGCAAAGAAAATGATGGAATTAATTAAATTACTTGTGCTTAATTTAACTCCAATTAGATCGTAAATACATATCTATCTAAATGTTTATTAATAAGAAAAATGTGAGAGAGATAATTTGACTTCAGTTCTCACAAAAGGGGGAGGTTTGTTCCCAAAAGAGAGCTGTTGGATAAAATATTTTTCACTTAGGGCGATAATTTAAAAGATTCCTATTTTAGAGTCTACTATTTCTCATTCTAGGATGAAATTTGTTGACGTGGCAAGAAACGGCTGTTGACTATAAATATTAAAGTGAGGAGAGCGTTGGTGGACAAAAGCTGTCTAGCTTCTTTTACAAATGATGGACAATACTTCTTTTTTTTTTTTTAAATCATGGTCTTAAATTTCAGATTTTATCTCCACACACATTCCTCACATTGTTCAATAACTAAGACAAAAAAATAAATGTGTTAAAATTTTATTACAATGGTTTAAAAAAATTATCGTTCACCATTTGGAAAAGTGTCTATTGTTGTTGTTCACTTATTGAAGAGAACAGCGGCAATCTTAACCACACCACTTACAATCAATAGCGCTTTCTTACTCTACAAGCAGGAGAAATAATTTTCAAAACATCATAAAATAGGAATTTTCTAAATTATCACCCCAAGATTGAGAAATACTTTGTCTAGCAATCCTCTTTCGGGAAAAAGCCCCACATAAGGGATTTTTTATTAATTGGAATAAGCTCTATTGGTTATCTATTATAAATAGTCACAACGGGAAAAAAAAAAAAAAAAGTCATGAATTCAATATTTAATCTCTAGAAAAAAAAAAAATCTTTGAAGGGTAACTCTCTCATTATTCTTATCTTGTATGATGATGAGACAATTATAAATCCAAGCTAGAATTTTAATTGTAATTATTGTCTATTGAACAAGACATGCTCGACTTTAGAAATGGTGAAGACTTTAAAACACTTGAAAAGTATGGTGCGTAGAATTGAATTGTGACATATATGAATGGAAAATCAAATATAAACATATATACAACAGTGCTCTAGGACCACATTAATAGTTATATTATATGGTCCCTGCTGTTTTTATGAATTCATAATTATTCAGTTTATGAATTATATATTAGCTATTGGGGCATATCCATGCATTTTGTGACCAAGTAATTGGCCCACTGATTTAGACAAAAACCTTTTACAATTTCATCCAAATTCTAGCTGTATCAGCGTTCTACACATATCCCTCTTTCGTCCCTTCACACTTGTAGTTTCCTTCCCACGACGCATTCTACTTATTTCAGTCGAAATTTTAGTGCCTTCATTTTTTTTTTAAAAAAAAAATTTTTAAGTTAACCATATTCTCATCATTCAAATTTAAAATATCTAATTAAATTGAAATAGTTTAGTATCAATTCGTAATACCTTTAATTATTTCTTTTAATTCTACGAATCATATAAAAATATCAATTAATTATATATATGCTTTGGTTTACGAAAATATAAATGAATGCTTTTGTAGAAAAAAAATGAATGAATTAGATTATATTTACAAATAAAATCACACATCATCTGCAATATTGCTAGATTTACATGAAGCATAAACAGTAATTAGCACACGAAATCTTTTCTTCTTTTTTTCCCTCAAAATTTGGATTGTTTACTCCAGGAAAATAAAACAATAAGAGACTAGCTCTCCCAGAGCACCGTCCCCTCATAAATGGTGCTTAATCGGAGTTTAAAAGAACGAACAGCCAATGTGGCTCGTCTAGAAGTATACTTTTGCAATCCTCCAACAGATCCGGATCTGGAAAACCCCACATGAGATTGCTGTTGAGGTTTAAGCTTATTCTCAAAGCTCTTAGTGCTAATAACACCACCATCATTATTAATGATAGGGATGAGAGGGTGTGATGAAGACGATTCATTGATGGTAAAAACAGGAGAAATCCTAGTCTTCTTATGGCGATGACCATCCTTGTTGGGTGCATTTTGAAAGGCTACGCTAGCTTTGACGGCTAAAGCGGCCATATCCGAAGCGCTTAACCTGTTTTGAAGCTTAGATCTAGGAAGAAGAAAATATAATTGATCCGCATATAGCTGAGCGTTGGAATCCAAGGCCGGAATGTAATCATCATAGGATAAGAAATCAGAATTGCAGAGAAAGAAAGAATCGGAGGATGAACAGGAGGCAGCTTCAGCCTGGAGAACTAGAGAGACAAACACAGGAACACTGTATTCTCGAAGAGTACCATTAATGGACACAACCTTGGCGGTAGGGAAAGGAGGGTGAGATTCCTTCTTCAAAACCCAGGAAAGAGATAGGCACGCCCCCATTTCTTTCTTCAATAAATTATTTTGTTACTGCTGGAATAGATCTGAGGAGGACCCCTGGAAATTAAATAGGAGAATGAATCGATTAAGAAGATGAAAAAAGAAAAAAAATTGGTAATAAAGTGGGGAAGGCCTTTGCTATTTTTTGTGAATACAGATACGAGGCGTTGACGTCAGCGAGGCCGTCATTAGCGAAATTCTTTCGAACAAACCAACAGCAGACATCCGCTGACTCCGTTACCTAAGTACTCAGCAATGACGTGGCCACGCGCCTATACTTAATTTAGAAATAACTTCGAAATTAAATAGAGAAATTATTAAGTCTATTATTTAATTCATAAAACTAATATATTTGTTATAAGAAATTTTTAGATAAATAGGGTATATTAGACCAACTCAATTATATAATAATATGCAATTAATTATTTTATTTTTATCTTTACATCAAAATAAAAAAAAATTAAATGTATATCATTATATAATTAAATTGGTTTACGAATGATATTGGTAGTATTTGGAATTGCTGTTAAGAATTTTCAAAGCATTTTTTTTATTTAATTGACTAATTTTTTTAATTTTTTATAAATTACTTTTTTCAAATTTATTTTTAGAAAAAAATATATTTATTTACCTGCTTTTATCAAAAGCAGTTTTTAAAATTTAAAAGAAATTAAAAATACAAAATTTTTTTCCAAAAAACGCTTTTTTTTAAATACAATACCAAACAAATCTGTAGTAAATCTACTCTATTTAAGAATTTCTCATATTACAACTAATAAAAATAAAGCAATTACATGCACGTAAATTTATGATTTGATTAATTTATAAGTAATATAATAGACTTCTTAAACCTAAAAATTTATCAATTAAATAACCTCATTTTCAATTAGGGATCTCACAATGTGCAGTGCAGGTTCTTTTGATTATAATCGGGCTCTAGACAAGACAGGATTTACAGATAATAGAGGAAAAAGGAGAAGTGATAGAAGACGCCTGTGTGTGTGGCAGCTGGTTCACTCTTGCCTACTTGGACTAATGGATCTTATGAATTTTTTGCCAATTCAGTAATCCGTCTTGTTTAACGGTTAATTAATACGACTGTTCTAATTGAAAAAATATGATAAGATGTTGGGTTCAATTTTTTTTTTTTTAAATAAAAAAAAGATTAAATATTGGAAGTTATTACTAAATTCTTTTTATTACTGATTCACCTCATAAATGAAATTATAAATTATATATAACTAATAAATGAAAGATAATAAAATATTTTATTCGTCCGGAAAAGATACACTTAGTTCCATTTTATACGTATATTAAAAAAATCAGTTAGTTTAATTAAATTAATGATTTTTTCTTAATATTTTATAAAAATACCCTTCATTCATTATTATTTTGAAAATAATGATTTGATCTTTTTAATACAAAACTCAAATTAATACTCATATAAATGTCAATCAATTTTAATAGTTATTTAAAGAAGAATTGAAAAAAATAAATTGATATTTAAGTACATTTAATAATAATATATATAAATAAATATATGTTAGTAATTGAACAAAATAATTACATTTCCGAAAAATAAGTAACATATAATTTTGGAAGATAAAGAATGAAAGGTGAGTCTACCTTACATTTTCCTAACGGTGGGAGAATGTGTATTTGATCAGGAGGTGGTCTTAGATACATCCATATTTTAGAGGTTACGAAAAATAAATTGTCAAACTCGAAAGAATTGAAAGCTTAAAAGAAAAGAAAAGGAAAAGAAAAACTTCCTAGACACACGTTAACTAACAGCCAAAATATGATAAAGGGTTACAGGTTGTGAGAGTACTTTTTTTATATATAAGCATATTATTTTAATAAAAAGAATGAGGGAAACAAACGTAATAAATGTTAGATATCAAATATAAGAAATAGGAGAAATGTTAATTCAATATTCAAAATCAATAGTAGAAAATGGAAAACAATCTGAGGCCTGTGTAGCACACAGTTTCCTTAAGACAAATTCGCCTCCTACACGGGTGTTTAGGATAACCGGCGTT
>CATIWF010212688.1:0-65082 GCA_949630135.1 Balakata baccata
TATTAATGCTCAGATAGGTACAGATCAGATCCGTCCCATGTCATTCGGGTAGAAGAAATTGAAATACAGCCAGACCTATCTTATGAAGAAGAACCGATAGCTATTTTGGCAAGGGAAGTGAAGCAACTACGGAACAAGCAAATACCTTTGGTGAAAGTCCTCTGGCGAAGACACTCAGCCGAGGAAGCAACATGGGAAAGCGAGGAGATCATGAAGAGTCAACATCCTCAGTTGTTCAGCAATGATTTACCAGGTATGATTTCGAGGACAAAATCTCTTAAGGGGTAGAGAATTGTCACGTCCGCGATATAGACCCTGACCGTATACGCGTATTACTGTCGTTTGTACCGCAGTACGGTGGTGTACCGACCAGAGTCTAAATACGGACATATGAGCATGAAAAATCTAATTTAATATGATAATATGACGCTTAATATGAATATTGAGTTGATTTGATGAAACGTTGCAATTTTGTATCATACACGTAAATCAAGGCAACGGACTAGGCCAGGAATACAGGGTTTCCGCCCAGCAGTAAGAATTTAAGTTAAACATACTATAATGGGGAGAATAATATTTTAAGGCCATAGGTGAAGTTATATGGAGATATTTGGAGGTTAAGGGCTCTGATTTACATAAATAATGTTTCAATGTAGATTTATAATCCGATATTCTGATTGAGAGTTAGAGATATGCGTTTACTATCGCAATGATGCCAAAGTAATCACAATTGAATTCTAAGATTTTTAAAACTAATAATTTAGAAATCGGACTTCAGATGAATTTTTACGGGCATGATTTAGAAAAATGACTAAACCGCAAAAATGAAATTTTTGCACTGGTGGTCGTTTTGTAAAATCGGAAAGACCATTCCGAAGAGAAAATTTTTCTGAAAATATTGGTATATTCAATTTGAGGAGATAAGGTCATTTGAGATATGAAATTTAAGAAAATAAATTTTCTCAAGTACTAAATTGAAAAGTTTGGAAAGTTGGTGGAAAAAAATCAAAAGTCAAAGTTTATTTTGGATTAATTTGGATAAATTCCAAATTATCTTTTTGGTTAATTTTGATTGACCAATAGGAGCAAGAATTAAGCTCAATTAAGATTAATTAAGCTCTAATCAACTATATAAAGTCAAAAAATGCCAAAAAAATCAACAATTCATCAAAAAAAATAGAAATAACCCATCATCTTCTTCCTCCTCCTCCCTTGCACGACCAAGAAGCCATTTTTCTTAAATTTCTTTCAATTTTCTCTCACAAATTATTATAATCCAAGCTTAAGGAGGTATAAAAAATTAATAGTAGTGAAGAAAATATTTTTGGAGGAAAATCAAATATTGGTCAAAAATTCCAAGAAAATTTGAGGTGAGATTTTCTTCACTTTTCTTTCAAATTTTCATTAATTTAAGTTGGTTTGGATGATTGTTGTGAATAAATTTTAGTTTGGTGATGTGTTTGATGTTGAATTTGTGAAAAGGAGGAATTGCGGTTTTGTAGGAAAATTATGGAAAAATTAAATAAAAATGGATAATGAGTAGAATGAGACTTGAGGAAGATGGATATGGTGAAAAAATTGATGAAAATAATTTTTGGGAATTTTTTTGGAATTTTTAGAAATTTTCCATAATTATGGCCAAATTTTTGAAAATTTATTTTGAAGGATTTGTGCCATAAAATGATGAAAATGGAGTTAAATGGAGTGTTTGGAAGTGAAAGATAATTTTTGGAATGAATGAAATATTTTTGTTGAATTTTTAGATTTTTGGCCTAATTATTGCAAAATTTATTGGAAATTATGGAATATTTTTATTTGGTAAAATTGGTGATGGAAAAGACAAGAAAATGGGTAAAGAGATCATAATATTTTATTTGGAATTTGTAAAGCATTTATTGAATTAATAGAAATTTTTGAGTAAAAAATAAATAAATTTTTTGAGAAAAAGGAACAATGAAAGTAAAAGGAGAAAAATAGTTTGGAGGATGAAAAATAAGAAAATGAAATGAAATATTTACAAAGAAAAAAAAATATATTGGAAAATTTTTGGTCACACCGAAAAGCGTGTTGGATGACCGAAATTTTGAATTGTGCGTCAAACAAGTGTAACGAGAAAATATAATATCGATATGAGAGAGCGGGAAGTAGTTGAGAGTTTTATTTTCAAGAGAAAATATATTAAAAATGACTTTGTAGGTAATCAGAAATTATTGTTATTCAGGCGCAATTACGAGACCGGCACCAAAGGAAGACCAGGGAAAAGAGCCGGCAGATATCGACATGTGAAAGTTGAGGTCTGTACAGTAATTTATAATTTTAACAATTAAATGTTAAAAATATGATTTTAATAAAATTTTGATTTAAATGAGTTTATATGATAAAATAGTTTGAAATATTATGCATATATATATTTGACAAAAATTTGATATTTTAGCTCATATATTAGCATAGACGACAGTCTAAGGAGTTATTGACATGTCAATAGGGTTATTGGCCCGATGGGTTTCCTGTGGTCATGTGTTATACTTTACGGCCCGGTGGGTTTTCTGTGGTCGTATGATATATATATTCGGTCCGGTGGGTTTCCTGAGACCGTGTGATAAAATTTATTCACATATTTTCTCTGATCCAGTGGGTTTTTTGGGATCATGAAATAATATGTACCCCTCGTTTCCCTGTGATTAGTTTATGATGATTTAATATATGGGCATGACAATAAATTTTTATGAATTTATGATATTGATGAAAAATTTTATATTTGATATTTTCTATAAATGACTGCTATTATAAATTATTGTACCATTGAGTTGTATAACTCAGCGCAGGAGTTTGTTTTTCTCTCGCACATGTTTAAAGTGAAGATAAAGCGATAAACATTGTAAATATAAAGTCGCTGATAGTGGACCCCACAATATGGAGCCAAGCAGTAGCGGCAGCCATTCCGAGCGGGTTGGCTTTTCTTTTGTATTTAATTATTATGGTATTAGTGTTGTAAAAAAAAAAAATTTAAATACTCACATATAAGGGAATATAGACAGAGAGCGAGTTTAGAACTATATATTCTTATTTTATATTTTATTCTACTTAAAAGAAAAATGTTATAGTATTTTATATTATTTACAAATGTTTTGATATTTGATTTTGTAAACCGTAACACTACTTATCAATCTGGTATACGATGGTGTATACGGAAGGATAAGAAGTGTTACAAACCCTGCTTCAAGAACGCTTAATCGATCGCTTAACCGCCTTGAGCTAGGCACTTACCAAGAGATCACCCATCATGGTACTGCCCTTGCCACAACACGCTTAACCAGAAAGAGCACTTAACATTCTGCCAAAAGTTTAAGTTGATAGTAGAAGCGCAACTTTATTCCTTTATATTGGATCAAACAAGAACCACCAGTCTCTTTTCGACTTTGTGTGCCATTTGACTAAATCCGTTCCACACCCCAGGTCGGGGACGTATCATGCATCAATAGTTTTTTTATTTAACTATAGTAAAACTTAAAATATTTAACAAAAAACAATAACAACACTTTATTTTAAAGTGAAAACGAAGAAAAAAATTGAATTTCAAGTGGAAATCAATAAAAAAATAAAATTATGTAAATCTTTATTAAATTAAATAAATAAATCATTAGTAATTAATCAAATTCAATTAAAAAAAAGAATAAAAATAATAATTTAATTTGGACTTATTTCAAACAATAAAATATATCAAAGAATACCAAAAGAGTCATTCATTTTTGCTACTATATGCATGATAATAAAAATTTTAATAGTTAAAAAATGTATTTTTTTGTACTTCTTTTGGAAATATTGTTAGTAAGTTTTAGATAACTTTAAAAGTTTAAAAATTTTGATTTATTAAAAGTTTTAATTAGGCATGGCTGGTGGTTCCATAGTTTCGAAAATATGGAACCAGACCGGAGCAAGTCGAATGCCAGTTTCAGGTTAGTTTTGAACCTGCCGTTTTTGGTTTCAGTTTGGCCGGTCCAATTTATTTTTTTAAAATTTTTTAATTTAAAATTATATTTAAATTTAATAATTTAGAATAATTTATTAGTTAAATAAATACAATTAAAATTATTATTTATATAAATTGTAATTGATTGAAATTAATTGTGCAAATTGAAAAAAAAAGTTAGAAAAAAATTGAAAAATAATAAATATTTAAGTTACATTTAAAAAATATTTAAAAGTAATAAATTAAAAAAATTTCAAGTGGATTATTTAGTTTTAATTTTAAAAATGATTTAAATTAATTTTGAAAAAAATATAAAGTAATAAACTTAAAAATTTGTAAGTAGACTATTTATTTGTAATTTTAAAAAATATTTAAGATAGATTTAAAAATTAAATTTGAAACAAAAATTAAAAGTAAAAAAATTTTTTGAATTTTTTCTGACCGATTCAAAACTAAAACGTATCAGAAATCGGTTGAACCAGCTCAAAACCTATCTTCCAACGGTTTTGGTCCGGTTTCGGTTCCAAACCCATTTGGCCATATCTAGTTTTAATCATCCATAACTATATATGAATGAAAGTCAATTAGAAAATCAATAGAAATTAGGTAACTACATATCACTTTAGCATTGATACTTATTTACTTTTAGGTAACTACTTTTTTTTAAGGGAGGACCGAATATTAAAAATATATGAAAAATATTTTTTATAATTTTTAAATCTATCATATATATATATATATAAAAGTTTTTAAATTTTTTTTTTTTGGAGGAGCCATGGCCTCCAATATTCTCGCTAAGCACTGTTCCTTTTTAATAATTTGTTCAATCACTGTATACTCAAATAAATGCAAATGTATATTTTTTGATAAATTTTAAAAAAATTCTATTTATTTTAATATTTTTTAGTTCCAATTTAAATAAAATATTTATATTTTTAATGTAAATTAAATAAAATAAATAAATTTATGAATAAAATATAAATACTTTATCCATAAGTAAATTTATGAATAAAATATAAATATTTTATACCAAATTAAATAAAAAGTATAGAGAGATGCAACATTTCTTTTATTTTAATTGCATCTCGTAAATTTTTTTGTTTTTCCTCGAAACAAATTCAATCCGAATTCTTCATACAACCAACTTTTAAATCTGACACTTCCTTTATTCCTTTTCATGCTTTTTTTTTTTTTTCCACTTTACGTTTCTCTTTCTATTTTTTATATTTTATATCCGTTAATTAAATAATTTAAAATATATTATATGTTTGAGAATAACTATAAAATATCAATAGTTTGATCCATAACAGTATATTATTTAAAAAAAACGATTTAAAAATTTTAAATATGTAATGAGTTGGAAAATCACATCAGATATCATACTTATTAAAGTTCATTGCGTAAACTAATTTCCAAAAAGAAAAAAGATTTGCATGATTTGTAAGTTAGTTTATAATAAAATTCACATAATTATAAATATTTATAATATAAATATTTCAATTCAATATAATTAATTTATTTATAAAAATTTATTGATTATTTAATTACTCATAATTTTATGCAAGTAAGGAATATGATAAATTATGTAAAACAACACTAAATTCATTTTATTTGATATTTTATTTTAAAATGATATTCAATAAGTTGTAATTTGTATAATAAATTATTTTTGACTATATAAATTAATTTTATTAGCGCATTTGAATTAGTTATAATTCACACATTCTGTTTTTCAAATTAAATGAATATATATTTTTTTAAATAACGAATCCAACATAATAATTCGGTTTGTAAGATGTCTGTTAATTGAGAAAAATCATACAGTTTTGGTTTGCGTGATGAATGTTACTTTTTTTTTTCTTTTTGTCATTTATTAAAAACGACACCGTACAGCAGTTCGACTAATGAGTTTTAGCCACGCATGGGAGTTCTGGCCCGCTGTTGACTGCTGGGCTTTAGTTATTTTTTTTCTTTCCGACTGTGTTCGGGATGCTTTTCTCTCTCTTCTGTTTCTCCGCAGGGATTGGGGCTACCGATTGTTTTTGTAGTTAATTTCGTTAGTGATTAATGAATTTGAGCCGATTAAGCGATCGTCGATATTGCATGTAATTTTTGTTCTTTTGAATCCTGCAAATTGAGGCTGGATTACTAGATTGGATTTGGTTCATTTTAGAATGGCGGCGAGTACGGATCTGTTCGATGCATATTTCAAGAGAGCAGATTTGGATGGCGACGGTCAGATCAGTGGAGCTGAAGCGGTTGCTTTCTTTCAAGGTTCTGGTTTGCCTAAACAAGTACTTGCTCAGGTACTTTTCATCTCCTCCTTCCGTTTCTCATTTTCACTTGTTTTATTATGCCTTAACACTGTGTAACCTTGGTGTTAGGTTATGAGATATAAATCAGATTATGGCCTTAATTGAAGTGATCAATATCTAGGCAGTTACTACTTGAATGAGAAATCTCAGTTTTTGATTTGTATATAATTTTTTTATAAGCTTTTTATACGATGCCTCAGTGAGACCTCTCTTTCTTTTTTCTTTTTTTAATAATAATAATAATAATTATTATTATTATTCTAACTGTTTCGTGTCATCAGTTGATAGCTTTTTCGCTGTGCACAATAAGCTTTAAAAATCTTATGGCTTTTGTTTTTTTTTTTGAGATGATATGAAGTCTCAGTAGAAACAAATTTTGTTTATTTGCTGTTGTTCTGCAAGTGCTTAAAGAAAGATGCATAAGTCTAGGCTTTTAGGTTTTTGGTATTTCAGTCATAACGTGGTACATTATAAAGGTCGCAATGCATTACAGGACGCTACCTTCAGTAAATATTGACTGTTATTTTCTTTTAATAGTCAGTGGGAATTCAATTTGCGGTCTGTATCAGTATTCTTGTAGCACCTAGATATCTTTATCTTGTATTAGAAGCTAAACTTATTGAGGTTCCTAATCTCTGTCCTATGTTTCTCACTGGTAGATGTATGTCAAAAGGCTTTGATGGAAAAGTTTTTATTTTCTGTTTATTTTTCTAGAACAATTTGTTTTCCTATTTTTCTTTTGGTTTTGAAATTCTCTTCTTATAGGGGACTGAATCTTGCTGCAGTAAACTCATATTATGATTTCTTTTCTGTTATATTCAGGTTTGGTCGCATGCTGATCAGAGAAATGCTGGCTACCTAGGTCGACAAGAGTTCTATAATGCTCTTAGGCTTGTTACTGTGGCACAAAGTAAACGGGAATTGACTCCAGATATAGTAAAGGCAGCATTATATGGTCCTGCATCTGCTAAAATTCCCGCTCCGCAGATAAACCTTGCAGCCACACCTGCTCCTAGAGCAGCAACACCTGCGCCTCCAATTGCAGGCTCCTCACCTCTGTCATCACAAAGTGTTGGCATCAGACAACCGCAGGTGCCTGGAAATGGAAGCATGACCCAGCAATATTTCCCATCTCAGCAAAACCAGTTTATGAGGCCATCTCAAACTATGCCCCAGGACTCTGTGTCACATCCACAACAAGTGCTTGCAAGCCAAGGTGTGCCCAGAGACAATAGCTTGGTTGCTCCTCGCCCACCAAATCCAAATGTCTCAACTGATTGGGTTGCTGGAAGCATGGGTGTCCCAACTACGCAAAATCAAAGCAGGGGGGTTAGGCCTCCTGCAGCTCAGGATGGATTTGGGCTGATGGTTACAAGTCCAATGCCCTCTGTTCAACCTAAACCACAGGTGACAACTGGACAGACACCTTCTACTGCTCCAAAATCTCAAGATGCAGCTTTGCCCTCTATCCATTCAGCAACTAAGGATTCCAAAGTTTCAGGAAATGGATTTTCTGTGGACTCCCCTTTTGGAGATGTGTTTTCTGCTACTCCTGCTCAACCAGTACAAACTTCCTCCTCAGCTGCATTGTCTACAAGTAGCATACCTGTTTCTTCAGCCGCTGCTGCATCTTTTGTTGGGTCTCAACCTTCAGTTAAGGCAAATTCCCTTGATCCCTTGCAGAGTACATCCTCTCAGCAACCAGTGGTTGCTCAATCAGCTGGAAGAGACTACCATTCTGTTACAGCTCGAAGTTCTGCTGTTACTCCATCTGGGTTTCCTGTTGGGGCTGGAAATCTAGCATCCTCTCAATCCCAGTCTCCATGGCCAAAGATAACTCAGGCTGATTTACAGAAATATATGAAAGTATTTGTGCAAGTGGACACAGATAGAGATGGAAAATTAACTGGTGAACAAGCGCGAAACCTCTTCTTGAGTTGGAGGCTGCCAAGAGGTAGACTACAATACATTTCTTTTGATTAAGTTCAAACTTTGCTGCTTCAAGATGAATTTATTGATGTAAAAAGTATAAAATAAATAATTGAAAAAAAAAAATTCACAACCTTTATTAGATTTGCTATGGCCAATTTTATCTGTTTCAGTTTTTTAAAGGTGTAAGATTTAATTTACTATTTCATTTCCGTTGATAAAACTCGGTATTCTATTGCCTTATGAGAACCTACATTATTAGGTTATCTAAATAAGATGTTTAGGAAACTTGATCTCACTTTCACTATTTTTCGGAATTAATTTCAACCATTGAAGCATTCCTTAATGGAATAGTAACTTAGTGATTTACATTTCTTGTCATTTTCTCTTTAGTCCCACCAATATGTCTCCAACTGCACAGGTTAAAGCTTCCCGATTAGTTTCCATAAATTATGCCAATATTCTATTTTTCAAGGGGATATGTTGCGTTTTCAGGTTAATTGACACTCATGTATTTCTGTCCTTGGTGTTTCAGAGGTCTTAAAGCAGGTATGGGACTTATCTGATCAAGATAATGACAGTATGCTTTCCTTGAGGGAGTTCTGTACAGCTCTCTATTTGATGGAACGTTTCAGAGAGGGGCGTCCTCTCCCTGCAACACTTCCTAGCTCTGTCATGTCGGATGAAACTCTGTTGTCTGCCACGAGCCACCCTACAACTTCTCATGGTGGTGGAGCTTGGGTACATGCTCCTGGTATTATTTTCCTTGTCTATCAAATTTAGAGTTTTTCTCTTCCATCCTGTAGTCTTTCAAAATTAGTTTCCTTTCTTGTTCTTTCATTGCGTTTTTACCTTTTAAAGGGGAGCTAAATTTTCATAGGTTTGCGACAACCACATACTGCAACTGGTCCTCGACCAACACCTGGTGCTGCAGCAAGACCACCAAGGCCACCTACAGCTCATCATGCTGATGATAAACCACCCAATCAGCAGAAGTCCAAAGTTCCTGTGCTGGAAAAGCACCTTGTCGATCAACTTAGTCAGGACGAGCAGGATTCTCTGAACTCAAAGTTCCAAGAGGCATCTCAGGCTGATAAAAAGGCACTTCTTATTCTGTTTCTCCACTTATTGTGTATAACTTGCATGATTCTTTTAGCTTCTATATTTTGTTTTGCTGAGAATTTCAACATCATCACTACTAAAAGATTTTGAACTGGCTCATGTTATCCTTTTGAAGATTCAATTGTAACATGAAACTATAAAATATTTAGTAGATGTTTCTATTGATTTATCCAGTTATCCTTTTGCTTTAGGTTGAAGAATTGGAAAAGGAAATAGCGGATTCCACGCAGAAAATTGAATTTTATCGTGTCAAGTTGCAGGAACTTGTAAGTATGCTTCTTCTATCTTTTTAATTTTTATCATCTGGTTTTTAGGATTCCTCTTACAGTGATGCCATTATCTAGTCTGTAAAAAATGTATAGAAGTGTTTGGATTCACATGTTTATGCAGGATTTTTATTCTTGTGATATTTAATCCATGTTATTGATCTTAGTTTTGTTGATTTATGAGTAGAAGCATCGGATATGTTTATGAATATTTTCTCTTTTGTGCATTATATATCAAGCATTGGTAATTTTATGTTGTTATTTTTCCTTAATTGGCATCAGATTTTATATAAAAGTCGATGTGACAATCGGCTTAATGAGGTAACAGAAAGGGTGGCTGCTGATAAATGCGAGGTATCTCCATCCCCTGTGAATGCATATATTTACCATTTCAAAGTTTGCTGCTTAGTAGATTAACTTGGGCAATTTGGGTGTCAGGTTGACGCATTAGCTAAAAAGTATGAAGAGAAATACAAGCAGACTGGAGATGTAGCATCTAAATTAACTATTGAAGAAGCCACATTTCGTGATATTCAAGTATTTATGATCTGTTATCTTTTTTATATGCTTGTTTGAATGTCAATGTTTGATGGTTTTGTTTATGGAACTGGTTCTATTTTTTTGGTCAACATTAACATTAGAAAAATGTTGTCACAATTACACTAAATAATACTTGGATATTTACTTGCAGGAGAGGAAAATGGAGTTATATCGGGCAATTGTTAAGATGGAAGAAGGAGGAACCGCTGATGGTGTTGTAAAGGTGCATTACAATTTAGTTGACTTGTGGATACTTTATAAAATTCGACTGTAAATTCTGTTTTTTGGGCTTCTGCAGGAGCGTGCTGACCACATCCAGTCAAGTCTTGAGGAACTAGTGAAACATGTGAATGAACGTTGTAAGCAATATGGATTGCGAGCTAAGCCAATCTCACTGGCTGAGCTTCCCTTTGGTATTCTCTATGACCTTTTTAATCCTCTGGCTGGCAATCACTTGTCCTACCTAGAAAACCTTAGCTTGTGTATTTTACTGATTTGGTTTATTTTCTTTGTTCTGTATGTTTATCTATGCAAAAAATTGTAATTTCTGGCAGTCTGGTGGATACATTTTAACATCTCATCTGGTTAAAAACAATATTGTTATTATCTTTATATCACTTCATCACACTTTGAACAATCAACATGCCTTGTGTTACAAATATAAGAAACACGAGCTCCATTAAGAGCTTTTATAAAGATATCTCCTAATTGCTCTCTAGTCCTCACATATACTGTAGAGATTAGACCTTGCTGAATCTTTTCACGAACGAAATGACAATCAATTTCGATATGTATCATTCGTTCATGAAATATTGGATTGGGTGCAATGTGAAGAGCAGCCTGATTATCACACCATAGCTCAGTGTCACGGCCCCACACTTGGGACCATGTGGCGCTCACTTGGGTCGTGTTCAAGCAAGCTAGCCAAGAGTTATTCTGCTAATTCTGCATATAAGATAAGACATGGGTTAGATTCTGGCCAACGACTAAATAACCAATAGCATTTGCAAGCACGATATGATAACGTAATCAAGATAACACATAAATACCACAAACAATCACATAAACATGACATCACATCAAGGAGGCACAACCACATAAAGAGACACAAAATGAGTAGAAATCGGGCTAGCATTTCATTAATATTTGATTGAGCATTACAAAGATGGCCCAGCCATTATGGAACGTTCGTGTGGGTAGGGGGGCAACCCACAAGGTGAACGGGTTCGTCAGTTATCCAATCTGAGCGACTAGTCCAATAGGTAACTAGTCACTCTCTCCTAAAGAGCTTAAGGGACATGTTAAGGCCTGATAGGAGGAAACATGAATATGTTCCAGCCATCACCCCCCTTGAAATTACAAAAATAAAATTAATTTTTGAAAAGACTGTTTCGCCCTTTCATTACAATGTTCTTCCCCCCTATTACAAGATGCCCCCCCGCCCTACACTCTCCCCCACTCAAATAGTCGACATCTTCATCGACTGAGTTTTAAAGAAGGCTTCAATCTGCAAGATGAAGGAGGATAAATCTTCGGCTTTCTTTCAGGTGGTCTCTTTGTCACTTTGGCCCTTTCACTTGACTAAGTATTCTTTGAATTGTCGCTTACTGGATGGCTGCATGTATTCTACTAGAATGTCTATCACTTATTTGTTTGTTGGTGGTTGTTTGCTGATGGCTAGTCTTGTTGCTTGTTGTGGTTGGCATCTTCCTTATCTAGACGATATGGCTTCAAGTTGCTGTCGTGTAACACAAGATGAACTTGTACCCACTATAATAATTATTCTTGTAGTAGCTTCACCCTCATTATATCTTCCACTTGGAATTGTTGAGGCCGTCAATGTTCATTTGCCCATTTCTTCATTTGATGGGAGACTTTCTCTAAATGTGCTCTTGCAATCTCTTCACTTTGTCTCTATTCTTTCATGAAAGGGAAGACCTTTGTAAGGTACATCAAGAGAGCAAGGCACTAGAGGTTGTTGACCTGTAACAATCTTAAAATGACTTTTGTTAGTAGTGAAATACTTTTGACAATTGAAACAAAATTGGGTCACCTCAAGTAAAGATGACCAGTTCTTCTAGCGAGAATTGATAAAATGTTGCATAGCTTCTTTTAAGAGACCGTTTTTGCACAGGAGCTCCAAAACGAGCCCTTGAAGAATGAATAAATCTTGTCTCCAGAAGTTTAATTAATTGTTTCCGCAACTCAGCTACTACTGGAGGGTTGAAAGTATCTTGTTTTCGCTCATAGGGTTTATTGTTGTTGGGACCACGCAATGTGTCTCATTATTAAGGAAGATGAGACAATTAGTAGAAGACATGAGAATTGAGAAACTTTCCTTGAAAAAGTTGATCCTTAAAACCCCATCAAAATCATCCATGGGAGCTACAGTGAAATTGATAGTCCCAATCCAATGACCAACCCTTATTAGAATCATGGTCGTGATGCCTATTATTTCTTTGGCTGCTGAGTTAACAGCTTTGATCTTGCCCTCACTTTGTTTAACATGAAGTTTCAGCCTTGTGGCTTCCGTTTGTGTTACAAAATTATCTGTTGCTCCAGTATCTATAAGGGCCTTGCAAGTCTTTCCATTTATTACCACATCTACATACATTAGCCCCTTTTTTGTTTTGTCCTTTTGTGAAACTGCATGGTGGCCCATGGCTCCAAGGAACTTTAAGGCCCCCATAATTGACGTATCTCTAGTGTTCCCGTTTTGGATATTCTTTTCTTTCTGAAGTGAATGTAGAGCACTCAAGGCTCCTCTGTGCGGACATTCAGCAACTTTATGAGGTCCCTTGCAAAGAAAGCAAGAGATAGGCTTTGTAGCACCACTTTGCAATCCGGCCTCTTGATTCTTCGTACTTTGGAAACTAGGAGCTATAGTTCGGAAAGTGAGGCCCTTTTCCTCGAGTCCTGGTTTGCTATTGAACTTCTTGTCGGAAGTCAAACCCCAATTTTGCCTCACTTCCTCCATAAAATTGATTGGTCCGTTCCCCTCCCCTAATAGAGGTCCTACTCCATTTGTTCGAATGATTGTCTACACTTAGAGCAAATGTGAATTTTCTCTTAGAGTTGTTTCCTGAGTAGTCATTAAGGTTTTCAGCAACAGTGATAGCCGTATGGTGGTCTTTAATTCCAAGGCGGTATAATTCATTCTTGGACCAAGGCTCCGATCCTTTCATAAAGTTGAAAAATTTATTGGCATCTGACATGTCTTGTATGTCTAAGATGAGGGCTTGGAAGCTTCTCATATATTCTCGGATGGATTCTGTTTGTTGCAAATCACTAAGCTTGCAACGATTAGTATATGCAGCATTATCGGGGCAAAACTGCATTCTGAGTTTCTTCTTGAATTCTTCCCAAGAGGAGATTGTCTTCCAACCAATTTTCATTTCCTCCACTCGGCTCTGCCACCAAAGTTTGACATCCCCAGCTAGATACATTAGAGCCACCCTTATCTTGTTCTTCTCTGAGCTAATCTTGGTGGCTTCCAAATAGGAATCAAGATCAAATAGAAAGTTATCCACTTCTCTTGAGTCTCAAATGTCGTCGTAAGTCTTAGGCTCAGAGATCTTTATCTTCCCATATTCAGGTGAATTAGTGCCAACATGCTCGACTGCTTTTATTAACATGCTCACCTTAGTCTTGGTCTCCTCTAATTCATCACGAACGGAGGTGAAAGCTTCTTGTGCTGCATTGGATAGGGACTCGACTCCCTCCTCGATAATCTTATGGGAACTAGCAAGTTGTCTCACCACCTCTTCTAGGTTCTCAGATCTGTCATCACTTGTCCCTTCACCATCAACACAAACAAAATCAATACCTTGGGTGGAATTCTTATGAATTAACTCATGGACTACATCTGACTTGGCCATCAATGCCTCGAACAATTTTGAATTGGCCACCACTGCCAAAAGGAAATCTTGGTTAGCCACCACGGCTTTCCAAGCTTCAGATTGGGCTATCGCAGCCACAATCGAGTTTGCATCTGCCACTGCCGCCTTTAAAGTCTCATTTTCCCTTTCAAGGGCTTCGATTCGTTGAAAACTGAGCTCGAGGTCCACTGCTCGATCACCCATTCGGGCCTCACTAGGCCTGTCCCTCTCAATGGACTGCATTCTTTCTTCAAATGCTTCAATTTGACTCATAGAAGTTTTTCCCATCTATTTTTTTTTCAAAAGCCGGATCATCTCTGCTCTGATACCAAATGTCATGGGCCTACACTTGGGACCGTGTGGCGCTCATTTGGATCGGGTTCAAGCAAGTCAGCTAAGAGTTATTCCACTAATTCTGCATATAAGATGGGACATGGGTTAGATTTAGGCTAACAACCGAATAACCAATAGTATTTGCAAACACGGTATGATAGTGTAATCAAGATAACACATAAATATCACAAGCGATCACATAAACATGATATCACATCAAAGAGGCATAACCACATAAAGAAAGACACAAAATGAGTAGAAATTAGGCTAGTATTTCATTAATATTCGATTGAGCATTACAAAAATGGCCAACCCATTATGGAACGTTCGTGTGGGTAGGGGGACAACCCACATGGCGAACGAGCCCGTCAGCTATCCGATCGGAGCGACTAGTCCAATAGGTGACTAGTCACTCTCCCCTAAAGAGTTTAAGGGGCATGTTAAGGTTTGGCAAGAGGAAACATGAATATATTCCAGCCATCACCCCCCTTGAAATTACAAAAATAAAATTAATTTTTAAAAAGACTTTTGCCCTTTCATTACAATGTTCTTCCTCCTCCCATTACAAGATGCGCCCCCCCCTCTCCCCCCCCAACTCCTTACACTTAGCTGGTACCGAAGACTTGAGACCTACTTCAGTAAGGAGCTAATATATTCATATAATTTCACATACAGATTGTGTCATAGCCCGATATTCTGATTTTGCATTGAAATGTGAGACAACAGATTGCTTCTTGCTTTTCCATGAAACCAAATTTCCACCTACGAATGCACAATAGCCTGAAGTAGATCTCCTGTCATCCTTAGATCCAGTCCAATGAACATCATAAAAACACTCAATTCTAGTATGACCATGATTGCCATACAAAATGCTTCTCCTAGGTACTCCTTTTAAATAACACAATATTTATTCCACTGTCATCGAATGATGAACAGTTGAGGAAGACATGTATGGACTTACAACACTAACTGAATATGCAATATCTGGATGGGTCACAGTAAGATAGTTGAGCTTTCCAACCAATCTTCTATACTGCTCAGGATCCTTAAACAATTTTCCTTCTTTTGTCAGGTGCAAATTAGGAACCATTGGAGTGTTGCACGGTTTAGCCCCCAATTTTCCTATTTCAGACAACAAATTAAGCACATATTTTCTTTGAGACAAGAAGATTTCTTTTTTGCTTCTGTTCACTTCAATACCCAGGAAGTATTTTAACATCCCCAAATCTTTAGTATGAAACTGGCATTGAAGAAATAATTTAAGAGATGAGATACCTATAGTGTCACTACCAGTAATGACAACGTCATTCATATATACTACTAATAGAATAATGTCATCTGTTGACTTTCTGTAGAATATTGAATGGTCAGACTGACTTTTTCTCATTCCAAACTTCTCAATATCTAGGCTAAATTTTTCAAACCAAGCACGAGGACTTTGTTTGAGCTCATACAATGATTTACGAAGGCGACATACCTTTCCAGACTCCCCCTGAGCAACAAAGCCTGATGGTTGCTCTAAATAAACCTCTTCCTGAAGATCACCATGAAGAAAATTTTTTTGATATTCAGTTGATGCAATGACCAATTATAAGTGGTGGCTATAGAAATAAATAATTTGACAGGTGTAAGCTTAGTAATGGGAGAAAAAGTGTCAGAATAATCTTACACCATATGTTTGGGCATATACTTTAACAACCAAACGAGCTTTCAGACGTGTAACTGATCCATCAGAATTAAGTTTTACTACAAACACCCATTTACTGCCGATTGCTTTCTTCCCTAAAAGTAATTCATTAAAGTCCAAGTACCA
This sequence comes from Balakata baccata, assembly GCA_949630135.1. Classification (NCBI taxonomy): domain Eukaryota; kingdom Viridiplantae; phylum Streptophyta; class Magnoliopsida; order Malpighiales; family Euphorbiaceae; genus Balakata; species Balakata baccata. The sequence goes on from CATIWF010212688.1 coordinate 16,167, forward strand.
TTATTTTCTAAGACATTCATTTCCTCAGTCAGCCTGACGCCAACCAGGATGAGACAGCGCTTCATGAACTGATTTAGGAATAGAAATTGAATCCAGATAAGCAATAAAAGTGTTTCTTTACACCATGAAACTGTTATTCAACTCTTTCTCTTCTAATTGCTTCCATGGCTTTGCTAACATTAATAACGTATCTGATGGAATTTTCAAATAAATAAGAGATCATATCTTGGCTCTTTCACGTTACTTGATAATAAGTTTAATGGGGAAATTCAGATAAATATTGGTTGATCTATTGTCAACAAATATGATTTATTTAAAAATCCATCCTGATTCTCCAATTCATTACTGCAAAGATTTCGGGTAAGAAGAGTGGCCTCTGTTGAGATAATTCCACCTGGATCATAATTTGTTACTTCAACATCATATCCTGGTATCATGCTCAAGGCTCTAAGCTGATTAGGAGGAATAACTTTTAACTTGTTATAAGTCCTAAGGATAACTTCAATTTAATTCTTGAATAGGTATGACTGCTGAATGATACATTGAACTATAGGCTTGTGCAAACTAAATACCTGGATGAAGAGGGCCCTTTTTCTAATGATTGATGGTCAAAAAGACTTAATGAAATATTGAAAGGCTACATAGTGATTTAAATTCAATGAGTACACATCATTCTTTGTTGCTAATGTAACATTTTTCTGCTTAAATGAATGATTCAGTGCTTATGATTGTGGCCTTAAGAACCCACATCAGTTTTTTTTGGATTAGGAGATTATTTTTGGATGTAATGTGTACTTAGATAATTTTTATAGCTTGTGAATCTCAAATATTGATTATGATCTGTTCTATATTTTATCTGGTTGTTTGTTTCATGGTTTTTCTTTCCATGATGAGCAATATATTTTCCCATAAGAACATGTAAAATTACAATGATTTTTTATTTTCTGTAAAAAAACTTCACATAATTGAGATTCCAGTTTTTTAATTTGATGTAAAACACTTGACATGATTGTATATTCTTGTGTACTCATGATTCTCTGTAAAATGCTTTACATAATTGTGTATAATTCTTGGGAGTAAAAAACTTTTCCTAGTATGCTTTTATTATATTTTTTTTTCCTTTTTTAGAGTTGATCACTTTTATTTTTTGGGTGATCTTTCCTCAGGTTGGCAACCTGGAATTCAAGTAGGAGCGGCTGACTGGGATGAAGATTGGGACAAATTTGAAGATGAAGGTATATTAAACGGTTATTCTGCTGGATATTTAGTTTCTGTTCAATAATTTTGTAGATAAATTACACACAGATCGAATGGACCTGCTTATGTTTCCACAAGAAGAATTGGATGTTGAAGTCACTTTACCTTGTCAAGTGCTTATGCTTCTTTTTTCTTGGTAAATCTGTTAATGGCTATTAAATTTTAACAAATATTCTTTTTATCCATTTTCAGGTTTCACATTTGTCAAAGAGCTCACTCTGGATGTGCAAAATGTTGTGGCCCCCCCAAAACTGAATTCTTCAATTCAAAAAGCAGCATCTTCTACAAATGAGGAATCAAATGCCTCCCCCTCAAAGGCTGAACCAAAGTCAGAGAATGGTCCAACTTACAGTGAACAGGATAAAGAATCAACTCATGACCGAAATGAGAATGGTGAGGCCAGAAGTCCTCCTTACAGTCCTGCTGGTAGGGGTGTGACTGAGAGCCAATCACATGGTTTCCGTGATTCTCCATTCAGAGAGGGGGCTGGTGCTACTGATGGTTCACCACGTGCTAAAGAAATCCACAGGTTAGTTTTTATCTGTATTTTTACCTTTTCCTTTTTGTTCACTTCCAAACAATTATGTTGCCATGGTTTGGCAGTCAGGATGAGGAAATGTTTTACTTTTTCTAGCCTTATGGTTTTCTTGTGCTGCATTTGAACTTGTCTGTGGCATACTATGCAGTGACATGGGTGGTGCTGAATCTGTGCTGTCTGGAGACAAAAGTGGTGATGAACCTGGGTGGGGTAAATTCGATACACATTATGATACAGAATCTGTTTGGGGCTTTGATTCTTCTGGTGGAAAGGTATGTGGACTTGAGTTGCGTTTCTTTAATTTGGTGTTTGTGACAGGAATCATGGGCAGTATAAGTTTTAAGCTAAAGAAAGAGATTGAAATCTCCTTTTTTTGCACATGGGAGCACAGACACATGTTAATATAACTTGTGTTTTTCTAAGTGGCTATCGAGCCAGCTTTCCTTTAATTTTCAATTTTATTTTATAGCTCCTTTTTGGCGATGCATCTCTCTATATTTGTAGACTGAATTGATTAACTAATTTTGTCTCATGTAGGACATGGATCATATGCCAGGTGAAAGTTCTCTCTTTGGTATGGGTGAATTTGGTTTAAATCCAATAAGAACAGGGTCCTCGCATGCAGATAATACGCACCAGGTGAAGAGTACATCTATTTTTGCAGATTCTGTTCCAAGCACTCCTGCACATAACCGGGGGAGAAGCTTGTTTGCAGATTCCGTTCCAAGCACCCCTGCATATAACCAAAGGAAGAGCACATTTGGATTTGACGACTCTGTTCCCAGCACTCCAGCTTATAAAAGCTCCTTTGGCTTTGCCGACTCCGTTCCCAGCACTCTAGCCTATAAGAGCTCATTTGGATTTGCAGACTCTGTTCCCAGCACCCCTGGCTATAATTTTGGGCTAGAGGACCACTCCTTTGACAGCTTCTCTAGGTTTGATTCATTTAATATGCAGGACAGTAGACCATTTCAGAGATTTGATTCCATGCGCAGCACTACTGATCAAAGTTATGGGTTACCATCGAGATTTGATTCGTTTAGAGAATCCAGAGACTCTGATCAAAATCAGGCGTTCTCAAGGTTTGATTCATTCCGAGACTCTGATCAGAGTCATGGCTTCTCTCGGTTTGATTCATTTACAGACACCGATAACAATCATGGGTTCCCATCAAGGTTTGACTCTTTCAGGGAGACTGATAGCAGTCATGCGTTCCCATCAAGTTTTGATTCATTCAAAGAACCCAAAGATTCTGATCACAGTCATGGGTTTTCTAGGTTTGATTCATTTAATGCCAATGACAGTGGATTATTCCAATCATCGAGCAATTCCTTTGCAAGGTTTGATTCTGTACGTGGCTCTAGAGACTCGGACAATATTCATCGTTTCTCATCGTTTGATGATGCTGATCCATTCGGCTCAACCGGGCCATTTAGGACATCAATAGAGAGTGAAACTCCAAGGAAAAGTTCTGATAACTGGAATGTTTTCTAGAAACTCGACAGAGCAAAACTCCAAGTTCTGAAAACTGGAAAGCTTCTCTTCCCATACAGATAGCGGACATCATACTACTGTGCTTACCTGCTATGTGAAGCCAATGCAGTGAGAGTTGGCAGTCTGTTTCTTCGATGAGTATATAGTGTTTGGTGATGAATTATTTGCTTGGGCTTTGTGGTGTTTAGCACTTGTTTGAATTTGCAGAGTTCTGTTTTTTTTTTGGGGGTGGGGGGTTTAAATTGAATTATGTTGATGTTAGCTTTTGTTGTTGTAAATTTTTTATCAGGACACGTGGATTATATGTAATTTTTTCAAAACATATACTCTGATACTATTTGTGATATCATATGGAAATTAAATTGAATTGCGCTGCGTTTTTGCCGAGATTTGATTTTTTTTTTTTTTATGGTTTTTCTGTTACCACAGTAACCATATGGTGTACAATAAACATTGAGATTGAATTAGATCTATTTGTTCTTTGAATTTATTAGCAAGATTTAAATTTTAACCGCTTTGAAATTAATTTTGCGATTAAAATGGTCTGTTTAATTTTGCGGCCGAGAAAAATACTTTTTATTTTTTAAAAATTTTGGAAATTGTTTTTTTTTTAAAAGAAAAGATAAATATATATTTTTCAAAATTCAAACTTTGTTTTTTGGAACATCGAGCAGGAAAAATATTTCATTTGTAGTTCCATTTATTTGTTTTTTCCTTATTGTCCCTAGAGATCAAAGTATATTCAAATATACATTGTAATCCAACTTCAATATATTCTGATTAAATTGAATTTGATATGAAACTGAAAAATGTCAGCAGTACCAATGACACTTTTTTATTTGCCAAAACTCGAGAAAAGCTCAATCTAAACAAACTAGAGTCGTTGATGCATATATATGTTTTAAGGCAGTGGAATTGCCTTTACACGATCAAGATTCACGCTTCAAAAAAAAAAAAAAAAGTTTGCATTTTATTTTCTAGTATTGTTACACAATCTCCTATTATAAAGAGAACAAAGAACACGAAAGAACATAGCACATGGTCTCTAAAATTTAGCCCATGATTGGATTTTTATGAGGACTGTAAAAGTGTGTTGAAAATGATCACTTAGGAAGACTTGGATCCAAACATTTCCAACAAAGAGGACGATGTTCCTGTGATTGCAACGACAACTCCAAAAGCAACAATGAAACCATTCCATGCCAACTCCTCCTTAAAAACCATAAGGTGAAACAGAGAAGGCAACACAAACCCAAGAGTACAGCACACGCTGCTCCCCACCAGAGACAAGAAATCTGCAAAATTGGGCACTAACAGAGCCACCAAGCTTACTCCCAAAACCACCACCCATCTCAGCCACAAACAGAAATTGGAATCACAAAATCTCCTCTCTACCACCTCATAAACTGGTTTCATCATCAATGGGAAAGTAAAGAAGAGGTTCACACACAAACCACAGTGAACCAGATTGCTCACTAATCCTGGCCCCAAGTTGGTAGTTATTATATCTTTGGTTTGTTCACCAAAAGCAAAGTACCCCAGAATCCCAAATCCTCCATACATCAACGAGACGAATGCCATACACCAACCTAACACTTTCCCAAACTTTTCCTTATCTTTTGCTTCAGATTCCAATGGCAATACCATCTCAATTCCTTCAAAGGCATAAACAACTACACCTAAACCATACAAGAAAACACAGAATCCTCCAAAAGCCTCTAATACAGGCTTATTTTTCAAGAAGGCAATCACATCTTCCACCATAACCACACCCATTGCACCAAGATCAACAACATCAGCAAAAATACTAAGTGGAGCTAAATGGGTCAATGTTGGAATTGAATTCAAACCCAACTGGAAAGGAAAACAACCCCATATGTACAAAGATTTGGGACTTTAAGAAACCCAGAATTTTTTCATCTGAGTTATGATTAAAAACATAAGCTAAAGTGTTATTAGCTATGAAGATGAGATAGCTGACACAAAACCCAGCTTGAGCAAGGACAATCATAACATCAACAGCAAAACGGCCAATGGGACCGCAAACGGTGAAACCCAGATCACCAAAAGAGGCAATCTTTGAGAAACCTTGAAGGGATTCAAGCTTACGGCGAGTGTGGACAAGAAGCATCATACAGTAGTAGGTAAGGAAAGCAACAGTGAAAAGCATAAGAGAGCCCATGAGCCATCCCGTCTTCTTAAAGGTATAGGGAAGGCCAAGAACTCCAGCTCCAACAATGGCAATGAAGACGTTGGCGAAGGTTTTCAATTGAGAGGAAAGTGGAGGTTTGTTACCTAGAAGAGGTGTATCCTCTCTTGGAAAGGATGGTACTTGAAGCACATGTGAGGATGAGCTTGCTTCTTTATCAAATCCCATGGTTTCTTATCAATTCAGCTGATGGGTAAAAAATTTTATTCAGCAGCAAAGCAAGATTAAAAGATGGTTCTGAATATCTGATCAGTTTGCAGTAATATTATTAGACAGGAAAGATGTTATTTAATCTGAGGTAGAATGAGAGAGCATGGGAGAGATGGAAGTAGGCAAGTAGTTCAAGCAATGGGACAAATGCAAATTGCCATCCTAATTCTTGATTACAAATTTATAGACCGATCAAACAATTGAAAAGCAAGAAAATGACTTGAATAGTAGATAAAAAAGGATGCTTTTTTTAAAAAAAAAAAAAAATTCAAAAGTAAAATATAAGAAGAAAGAAAATTTATGATAAAAAAAGCTTACCCTATAAATAAATACGACAAAAAATATCTGATAAAGAGTTTTGTCGGGTTGTATGTAAATAAAAAGTTTGATAATAAATGAAAAATAGGAGAAAATCAAGAAACTTCCCATTTCAATTGGAATTTTATTTGTTGGCTGATTCCTTCAAACAGTAACAACAGCATTCTAATTTCTAGGCTAGACATTTCTTCTAAATATGTGGATTTCTCGTGCCGGATCCATATATATATATATATATATATACAAGAGAAATATTATTTTGTATGAATAACAAATATAATTTACTTATTCTTCCAGAATTTCTTTGTTAATTATTTTTTGTAAAATTTTTTAATGCATATTATAAGTATCGATAATTATTTTATTGTGGAGATCCCATGATTGGTAACTAAATAAATGAATGAATGAATGAATGAATGAGAAAGAAGGCATCGATGAAGATTGTGGGGATGCCCATTACTACTACTGTTTAGTAGTATTGCTGACAATGACAAATGATAATCAAAATCAAAATTGCAAATTTGGCATGCATCTGTGTGATGATTCAATTCAATCTCCCCAATTCTCAAATAGATTATTTGTTTTTCTTACGCCCCTTCCCAGTTGAGCTTGAGTTCTTTCTTATTATATGTAGGTAGCTGATTGATTGTTCACACAAATATTTTCTTTTTGATATTTAGCTTTGGATTTCAGCCTGTTAATTTTGACAGGATTAGCTGTTGCCCACTGATGATGATAGTCCGTCTGCAATCGTGATTAACTCTTCCTCACTGTTGAAAATTAATTATTAATCCTTTTTTTTATTTTAATAATTTATTTTAAATTTGATCACCTATTCTTAGCTTTAATTTATGGAGTCGGGTTTAAAATTCATTTCATGAATATATTATATATAGGCTATATTGGATAAAATTAGTTGATAATCTAGTTGCAATCTGCTAACTAAAAATCTAACAGTTAATAATATAACGGATTAAATTAAAAATATTTAGTAAAATTATTTGAAAAATATAAAAATATATATTTATATTAATAAAAAAATATGATATATTTAAATACATAATACAATTGAATTATGATAATTTACTAGATTATTTTTTTTAAGTAGTTTTTTTTTAGATTATATTCTAGGTTTTTTTTCCCAAATAATCTATTTTACTAAACATAAATTATTGATAAAAAAACTTAAAACTATAGTCAAAATATATAATCACTAAAGAGTATCTACATTACATTATTTGGATGATTAAAAACAACTCAAAGGCAAAGGCAACCGCAAGCTTACGATAAATAATTAATAGTATATACTACATAATAATGAAGGTGGAATATTAATTCAAAATCAATAAAGGAATTAGTTGAACAAAATCAGAGTAAATGAAGAAAATGAATGGAAATGGAACTTCTCATTCAATAGAATTGAAGGAAAAAATTTATATACAGTGGAAAAGAAAGAAGAGCTGGAAAACAGCTATAACAATCTAACTAATTTCCCCGCTCAAAAAGAACATAAATCTAAAACTAAAATGCTACCATTTACAACTAAAACTTGGAACACAAAGTAGCAAAGTGAGGAGGAGCTAAGGTCTTTGTGAACATATCTGCTAAATGATGCGAGGAAGAAATATGTTGCGGGGCCAAGAAGCTAGCCTTGAAATGATCCATAACCGAGTGACAATTAATGTCCAGGTGTTTAGTTCTCTCATGGAAAACTAGATTGGCAGTGATGTGCAAGGCTGCTTGATTAGAGGAATTGGCTGGTGTATAGGTAAATTGAACTCTTGAAGAAGATAACTGATCCATTTAAGCTCACAAGAGGTGCTAGTCAAGCTTCTATATTCTGCTTTAGCAGAAGATCTTAAGATTGTTGTCTGTTTTGTTGTTTTCCAAGAGATTATTGTTGAACCAAAGAAAATACAAAACTCAATTACTAATCTCCTTGTATCTTTACAATTGGTCCAATCTGCATCACTGTAGGTGTAACGCTTGTAATTTAGGTTCAGATAATTATTGTGTTTTATTATTGCAATTAAAAGTTATCGGAGTCTAAATTCGGTATTTAAATGTTAAAAAAAAAAATTTTATTTATATTATGGATGATTTAATTAAAATATATAAAGTTGAGAAAAATTATGAAAGAGAAGTAAAAGCCAAATATTTAAGTGGATATTTAGAAAAAATAAGGAAGGACTAAAGTGACATTTTTACCAAAGTATAAAAATTCTTCTTCTTTTTTCTTCCTCATCAACATCAGCCCAAAACCATAAATTTTCCACCCAAATTTGTGCTCCCTCTTTACGCTTCTATTCTTCCACTTTGCTTCACTCAAAAAAAGCTAAAACTACTAAAAATTAAAGGGAAAACCACTTATATAGTACAAAACCTTTTAGAAAAGTAAAAAGGAGTTGTTAGAGCTAAAAAAAGCCATTTTCTTAGAGAATGAAGAAACTACATACCCAAACTCATATTGTCTTCGGCAAAGGAAGAATTAAGTGAAGCTAAAAACTATATTTTCTTCTTTTTTTCTCTTGTTTTTGACCATTTTCATGCTTGGTGGAGACCCATTTCATATGGGTTAGTTCTTTAGTCAAACTATAGTTTTGAAAAGTTAAAACTCTTCCTTTTAGCATCTAGATTAGTTAAAGAAGAAGTTTGACATGATTTTTGAGTTAAAAGAGATAGTTTGATAGTTAAACTTATATTTGTATTTAAAAAGTAGAGTTATATTATATATATTTGTTTTTTGACCTAAAAGAGACATGTTGATATCTTGTTAGGTGATAGAGAGGATAATGGAAACCCCAAAGGGAAGAGCAAGCTTGAGGGCTTTTAAAGTTCCATTTGAGGTTAGTACATTTATGTATGTTTATTCCTAAACTCATACTATTTGCATTTTTGAGATGATGATTGGTATGATGTTGATGTTGATGTTGAAAATGATAATTATGATAATTTATGACTACTGGGAATGTCTATGAATTTAATCTAATTTTTGGTTAAATATTGTATTTTGTTATGTTGTTGGAATTCTATGGAACAACTTTAATTCCTTTAGACATAACTCATGTTATAGAACTCAGATTTGTATGAAACTAATTGGAAATGAAACTACAAACATAGGACTAAAACTTTTATGGAGAACATAGATTCGAATTATATTTGTAAATGGGCCAAAAATAGGCTACAACAGTTGGATATGGAACTGTCCATAATATTCTGGGCAAATTTTCAGTGAATAACTTGTGGTTTTTGAGCTATAACTTATGCTATAAAATTCGGACTTATGTAATTTTTATTGCATATGAAAGCTAAGATATTAAGCTAAAATTTCTTAGAAGACCATGAAGTTTAATTAAGTTCTTAAATAGGTGAAAAATACATTATAATATCATGGCAGAAATCTGCCTGGAAAGAAATATTAGGAATTTAGTCTCTTAAATATTGTGTGACATATATATATGCTAAATTGTTGAAATTTTCATTCTTCGCACTTAATTGTATATTTTATATGAGGTTTGTAAGTCTTAATAAGGTAAACTATGACATACAATATGCAAGTATAGAATGAGATAAGATTATAACCTATCATGTTAAGAAAAATTATGAATATGTATAATTGCTCATTTCTCTTACAAGGATGAGACTTATGATAGATGACATGCTATTCAGGGTCTTTTACGGTACCGTAAGAAACTTCTATATGATTCTTAATTATTGGGCAAAATAGCTTAAGCTCGGAGAGTGCTCTTGTCCATCATGCTAGCAACTTAATCATGTTATCAAGCCAAGATGGCTTAAGCTTGGAGAGCGCCCTTGACTCAATCTTGTGACGAGAATAATTACAGGAATATACAAATAGGTGAATAGGGTGGCTTAAACTTGGAGAGCGCTCCTATTCACAATCAGCTATCCAGTTAGTCCGGTTTTTTAGTAAATAGGCTATTGGCTAATTAAATAAATTGCATAAAATAGAAATGACTACTTGTTACATGATTATTGAATGTTTTATGATATATAGCATACGAATGTATAATGTCCCTAGATTCAGCTGATTATGAATAATTTATGGTTAATTGTTAATATGATTGACATATTCACTTTGATTGTCATTTCATAGATATATATACATAATTTGATGATATGAGACAAGTATGCTATGTATGCTCTTAAATGATTATATGATTTTGGGCAAAATAAAAAAAAATATGAAAAGAAAATATATTATATTGGTTGATAAACATGGTCTAGGTATATGAGCTTAGTGTCCAATATGATTTTATATATATATATATATATATATATATATATATATATATATGCTTGTATAATTTTAAATGTATATTTTATACATGTTAAACATTATTTTGGCATGAACATAAGTATACATATGATATGTCATCTCATGTTTGCATGAATTTATATGCATATATATACCACTAAGCATTAAGTTGCTTAGCGTGTGGGTATTCCTGCATTCAAGTTTGGAGCCGAGGAAATTGACTAAAGAGAAGAAAACTCACTAGAGACTATAATGCAAACCTTTGAGGTCTGTGATATCATGACATTTTTTGTTTTTACTATATGTCATATGGGATATTGATAGTTGATTTTATACATGTCTATTGGATTAAAGAACATATATTTATGTATGATACAATTCGGTAAATACTGGGCCAGTTTAACCTAAACTGAAGTTATTTTATTGGATGAATGACAGTTTTATGTATGATATAAGATATAGATTAATATGTTAATATGGTAACATGAAAAATATTTGTATGAAAGGATGTTAAGAGATAATAATATAAGAAAAAGAAATTTTTTTAATTTTCACAAGTTTTCAATAACGGAAAGTCTATAACATTTGTTTATATAATTGGGTTAATCTTAATTATATGAGAGGGTGTTACAGTAGGCCTGAAGATGAAATGAGTTAGAAATAGGGTAAAACAAACTGAGTTCTGGGTTTCCTTTCAAATATTTAAGAACATGCATAGGCAAAGTCCAATGATTGTTTAGGGGATTTAAAATGGGTCCTGACACGTGAACCCGACATGTGAAACACGTAAAATTAGTAGGTTAGTGTTGAGCTTATACAGCTTATGTCATAAACGGGTCGACTTGTTTATGGCATGACTCAAATCGTGTCGTGTCACGGATTGACTCGCGAACCCGTTTAATTTTTCCGTATCGTGTCAACCCGACTCAATCCGTTTATAACACGTGTAAATTTGCTGAAATATCAAAGTTAATAGTATCATTTTACAAAAAATAATATATAAATATCATTTTTATGTCGTGTTATATCGTGTTAAATGACCTAAAAAGACATAATTGTATCGTGTCAAATGACCTAAAAAAGCATAATTGTGTCGTGTTCGTGTCAAATTTTATGAACCAAATACGATCTGAAAGTTAAACTTATTACACATATCATGTTCATGTGACCCGTTTAATTTTTGTATTGTGTTCATGTCAATCTGATTAATAAATGGGTCGTGTTTTTGTTGACCCTAATAATATCTCCCAAGTGTATCGATCCGCCAATCTGTTTTGACACCCCTAACTATCCCTTGGTTATTGGATAAATTGACTAAGTTGTTGTATGGAAAATTGAACATCAGGCCTAGTAAAAGCAACATATAGCAACCAGATTATGAGCCTTCTATAAGGCTGTGGATCACCGAGTAAAACACCATTTTCTGCACTCAAGAAAGTGCCTTTGACAATAGGGGTAGAGATAGGTTTGGCATTAGTTAAATCTGATCTGCTATAAGATCCATAATGTATTTTCTCTGATTGAGAAATAAACCTTCCTTGGACCTCGTGAGTTCAATACCTAGAAAATATTTTGCTGTCCCCAGATCCTTGAAAGTAAACTTCTGATCCAATAACCGTTTGACTTAAGTGATTGCTGCCTCTGAGTTACCAGTCACAAGGATATCATCCATATACACCAAAAGGGCCAAAAACACTGAATCCTATTTGTACAAGAGTAGATAATGATCAAAAACTGATTCGACAAAACCATAAAGCTGCAATTGATGTGTAAACTTAGTATTCCATTGTCTGGAGGCCTATTTAAGGCCATATAAAGACCTTTGCAACTTGCAATCTTGACTAGGACCTACTTTAGTATATCCTTCAGGTGGCAACATGTAAAGCTCTTCCTCTATATAACCATAGAGGAAGGCATTATTAATGTCTAATTGCTGCAAAGGCTAGTTAGAAGCTGCGGTTATGGCTAAAAACAATCTTATGGTCACTGTTTTAGCCACTGGAGAAAAATTTTCTGTGTAATCCACCACTTCTATTTGGTTGTAACCCTTCACATCCAACCTTGCCTTATACCTCTCCGTACTACCATTTGATCTTAACTTGAGTTTGTATACCCACTTGCTACAAATTGGCCTTTTGTGAAGTGGTAAGGAAGTCAAGATCCAAGTATTATTCTGCTCAAAGGCTTGTAATTCATTATGCATTGCTACTACTTACTCCTTATGCTTAGCTGCTTTTGTGTAAGTTCTTAGCTCCTGAACCTAATATAAGTTGGCCATAAAACATAGCTGTGCAGATGAAAATTGTCCAACAATGCATGATTGTGAGGGATGAGGATTAAGAGAGGTAAGAACATGTGAAACATATGCACAATTGGTGTCAAAGTCTTATAACCAGGTAGGGAGTTTAGTGACTCTACTGCCCTCCTAGAAGGAAGAATATCTGGTGGAAGAGGTATAGAGTTAAGATCAAGTTCTGATTGTGATCGAACTGGAGTTCATAAGGGTTCAGATTGAGGATCAGGTATGTCTTCAAGTAAAGGTATTGAAACAATAGGAAAAAAAAAGAGGTACAGTAGAATGATAAGAAAAAGGAAAAATTAGTTCTTCAAATTTCACATCTCTAGAAGTGAAATTGGTTTTATTAGCAAAGTCATATAGCTTGTAAGCCTTCTAACTAGGGGAATGGCCCAAGTAAATGGACTTGATACATCTAGATGAAAACTTAGGTTTATGAGGAGTATTATCCTTGGCATAGGCTAAACATCCAAAAGTCCTAAGTGAAGTATAATTGGGTGGAGTTTGAAACAAAATATCATAAGGGGTTTTCCAATCTAGAATACCAGTAGGTAGTCTATTAATAAGTTGCATGCAGGACACTCTCCCCCCAAAAGCTTTCTAGTAAATGAGATTGGAAAAGCAATGCTCTAGCAATTTGAATTAAACGCCTACATTTTCTTTCCAACGAACCATTCTGCTGAGGAATATATGTACAACTCCTCTGATGCAAAATTCCAGCAGAATGCAACAAGTCTTGGCAAGATTTTCTTGAAATTTCTATCCCATTGTCAATTCTTAAGACCTTAATTGTGGTCTTAAACTGATTATGAACCATTTTAAAGAATTTGTCCAATATTGGCACTATTTGTGCTTTATTGTTCATCAGAAAAGTCCACACCCCTCAACTATGATCTAGTAAGAGTTGGAACTCTGTTATGGTCCCGTATATCAGCATGCAATAGAGATAAAATGGACTCAGATTTAGAATGACTACGAGGAAAAGGATCCCTTGTTTGCTTAGCCATAGGACATATACCACAGTGAGGTAAAATATCAATCACATTTTTATTCATGAAATTCAATTGTGTAAGCACAGATTTGGATGGATGTCCCATCCTTTTATGCCAAAGAAGTTTATCTGCCTCTGTAGAATTTTCATTTAAATGGCAAAAAGAATTATTTGGCAAAACAGACAATGTACAAGTAGGTTTTACATTCATATGATCAAAAACTAGATTATCCATAGCTCTTCCACAAGCCAGTACTTTGTTACTCAAGTCCTGAAATAGATAAGTGGAGTCAGTAAAAGTAGCTTTTATATGGTTTTTTTTGGCAAGTTTAGGAACAAACAATAGATTATATGAAAAATTCAGTATATAGAGAACATTGGTTAAGGCTATGAGGTGGTTTATAACAATGTTACCCAGCATGGTAACCATAACTTTGGTTTTATTTGGTAAATGAATTTTAACGAGACAATCAATGGTCTGCATGTCACTAAACAAATTTTTGTCTGCACATATATGATTAGATGCCCTACTATCAATGATCCAGGTGGAAAGATTCTTACCATTATGTGTTTTATCAAGAGCAGTACTTGCATATTCCTCAGCCTGTATGATTTCATGTAATTATCACCTCCAGATTGATTCCCTTTGATATATCTTGCAACTTTTTGCTTTATTAGTTCTGTTATCTCATATTGAGGTTTGTAGGGTCCTTGTTCTGCAACATTGAACTTTTGCCCTTCTCTATCATTATGTACCATGTTGATTTGTGTATGGGCCTTATCCTTTCGTCTTTTATGTTTCAATTCATTAAATCATTCCGACACTCCATTGAGTTTAAAACAAGTCTCCCTCAAATGCCCAATCTTCTTGCAAAAATCACAATATTTTTCTGCACCTTTACCATAATTTTTCTTTTGTGCATTTGTCTTCCCATAGTTGTGTCTATAACTCTGCTTGTCTACATAATGTGCTTTGGCCATCATTACACTAGTCTCAAATCCTTCCTCTATACCTAACTGAGCCAATCTTTGTTTTTTTACCTTTAGAACCATAGCATGGGCTTTACTCATTGTTAGTAGAGGATCAAACATAAGTATTTGATTCTTGGCCTATTTAAACACTTCATTCAATCCCATAAGAAATTGCATAAATTGTAGACAGAGCCACTTCTTCTACGTGTTTACTGACTTCACATTCATATTTTCTACAAGAACAAAGTAGAATAGGACTAAGACAGGTTAATTCATCCCATAACTTTCTCAATTTGGTAAAATAGGCATTAACAGAAAGATTTCCTTGCCTAATAGATGCAATTTCCCTATGCAACTGATACAATTGAGGACCATTGCATTCATCAAAATTTTCTGCCAATTCCTTCCATAAATCTCTTATCGCAGCAACATATATGAATGCTTCTGCAATTTCTTTCTCAATAGCATTCAATATCCATGAGATGACCATGGAATCTACTCTACTCCACTGATCATACTCATCAGTTCCTTCTTTCAGTTTAGCAAAACCTTCATTTATCAACATTAGTTTATTTTTAGCCTTGAGAGTTATCTTCATGGATCGGCTCTATGAAAGATAGTTGCTACCATTCAGGGGATGAGAAACAAGTAACATACCCGGATTATCTGAAGATTGAAGATATGGAGTATCTCCACCTCCGCTAGATCTGTTTGTTTTGTTTCAACGGTTATTATTGCTAGACTCAGTCATCGTTGCCATAGAATTGACAGAAAAAGATCAGTAATAAATTTCTTCCAAACACAAAAGAAATTAAGATTTAGCTCCAAAACCTAATGCTACGATACCATGAACAAAATTAGAGTAAATCAAGAAAGTGAATGGAAATGGAAGTTCTCATTCAATAGAATTGGAGGAAAAAGTTTATATACAGTAGAAAAGAAAGAAGACCCGGAAAACAGCCGCAACAACCTAACTATTTTCCCGCTTAAAAAGAACAGAAATCTAAAACTAAAACGCTACCGTTTACCACTAATAATAACACTTAAATGAAACGAATCGTTTTGGCATATAGCTTGGATCTTCTTCTTCCCAGCAACTGGAGCTCGAGTTGGATGTCCGGATGATGGCTGAGTTTCCTGCACCAGATCCAATTTTGGCTTCAGGTTGGAATGTGTACGTTAGTCATATGATAAATATGACAAGTGACAACATTTATTTGAAATTAATATTTTCAGGATAGAGTTTTGATCCTTCACTAATCTAATTCTTTCAAATCAGTTCATTTGATCCTAATTAAGTAGCAGATCAGTTGATGCAGCTAGATGACGCCTCTTCTTCTACTTGCAGGATTCATTTGATCAGACTGTTCCAAAACGAATATTGCAGCAATTGATGTTGCCCACTCAGACCAGCCAGTGGAGAAGCAACATAAGAACCCAACATGCAGAAGCAGGTGCAAATCAAGCAGCGGTCAGCAGGTTTTAATGGAAAAAAAAAATTAACATTTTTCATTTTTGTCATATCTCATATAAACAAAATTTATTTAATATGTTACGCGCATTTAAATATTTGAATTATTCAAAGCCAATTATATATTAATCTTCTTTCTCAATACTATGCATTAAAATTAAAATTAGAGTCATTTTACAGCGCACCAGATATATCGATAACTCATAATATTATATTACTTGATTTTAATCATAACCATTAGATCAAGTAACTGGAACCTACTAAATAAGTTAATGAATTCAAATAATTAAAAATTATCGATATCAATATCAAGTTAAAATTGAGAAAAAAAAGTCAATATCAAGTTAAAATTGATAATTTAGTAAATTTTACAGTTAAATTTAACATTTTTCATTTTAATTAAAAAAACAGAAGGAAATATATGTTCCTCTAATTTTTTTTTTCAGAAATATCATTATCAAAATAAATTATAATTTACTGAATTACAGCATAAAAATGTGTAGGGTAGCTTTAAAGCTTTAAATTCTCTCACAACATTGTGTTAAAAAAATTAATTGAAAAAATTAGGGGGATTATTTTCCTTATTAATTTTTTCTCGGAATTATCTTTACCGATTTTTCCCATTAAATCTAACACCTAAAAATTGTTGAATTCACTCATTTAATTATCAAAATTGATTATTCTCTTAACAATTAATTTTTTATTCATAAAATACTCAACATGTAACTAATGATTTTTTTTTAAAAATATTTAATTAATAATAATTAAGAAAATTAAATAAGTTTTCAGTTAGTCCATATTAATGAAGCACTTAGAATATATTAGATAGCAATCATTTTCCTTTTTATATAAGTATTTATCCTTAAAATTCTCTTGAAATTCTTGTGGATCAACTAAACCTAAAGAATTAATCAAAGTTGTTAAAAATTAACACAAAGCAACTTTATATTTGGCAAACAAGGAAAGATTGTTGGAAATAGGCCATGTTTGATATTGCGTTTGGAAAAAGCGTTTTTTGAAAAAAAAGATTGCATTTTTAATTCTTTTCAAGTTTTGAAAACTGCTTTTAATAGAAATATGTAAATAGATATTTTTTCTAAAAATAGATTTAAAAAAAATTGCAGTTTATAAAAAATTAAAAAAGTTAGTCAATTAAATCAAAAAAATTTAAAATATACTTTTAGAACCCTAAACAGCAATCTCAAACACCTCCTAAAACAATCAAGCAAGGATTAACTCTTGAGTTTTATATATAAATTTTAATGAAAGTGAATTTAATCCTTTGGGCTAATGATGCGTAGGAAGCAAAGATAAAATTTGGGCTGTAGAAAATAAAAAATTAAAATTAATTAAAAGAAAATGTATTGATTGATCTAAGTAGTGGTGATGAAAATTACATATATCATACCTTTATATAAGTTACAAATTAATATAAAAAAAGGGTCATAATCTAATTCAAAGTAAAACAAAAGCAATATTATTTTATATATAAAAAACAGTCATATTCTATTATATTTCATTTATTAGCTTGATAAATTTTCCAAAAATCAGATTATAAATTTATAATTCAAGCATAAAAAAATCCCAATAATTAATGCTTAAGTTCCAAATACTATAAAATATAATATTTAATTAGTGCTAAGCATATCATTAATCAATATATGTTCTAATTCTTATTAGGTTATATATTTTACTAATATTCTCTCGGTTTCAAATTATTTGCCCATTTTAGAAAAAAAAAAATTTTCTCAAAAAATTGTGAAAAGAAAACAATTTTTTACTTTTTTTTCCAACTCTACCACTTGCTTTAATTACTACAATTCTCAAACTTAAATAAAATTTTTAAACTCTATTTTCAATTTTTGAAAATGATATTATAATCAATTTATCAAATTATTAATGTTTTTCTTAATTTTAGTCCTAAAGCTTAAAGGGACAAACATTTTGAGAGAAAGGGAGTAATAATTAAAATAAAAAATGACAATTAATTCATACTATTAATATGAACTTCTCTATGTTATGATAATTAGCATTTTTTAATTTTTATGTCAAACTTGTGATATTATTCATTTCATTTTTTTAACATTTTTTTAACTCTTATAAATAACTTATCATTTATTTTAATAAAAATTGATTTCAAAAATTAAAATTTATACTACAATAATCCACTTACTGACACAGTTAATGGCAGTTAGTTTCAATTCTAATAATAGAATTATTAGAAATAGGCATTTTATTTGTTGTAAATTAAATGAAAAATATCTTCAAGATTTGGCTTTATATAATCATGGGCGGTTAAACTGATATTGTTATTATTATATCATTTATTAATAAAAACAAATTAATTTTTAAGAGAAAATCAGTGGGCACTTTGTTACAAATTAACACTAAATCTTTTAATTATTACAAATTGGTACTAAATATTTTCACTTTATTACAAATTGGTATCAAACCTTTCAATAATTTTACAATTTGGTATCAAAGTCGCAGTTTTGGTAAAAAAAATTGACGTAACATGTTAACCGATTGACATAACATGTTGATATGATATATTGATATGATATGTTCATATGCTGACACATCATCTTATTTAACTAGAATTTTGATTTAGTACCAAATTGTAATATTTTTAAAAAATTTGATATTAATTCCTAACAATTTAAATGTTTGATATCAAATTGAAATAAAATGAAAATTTTTTTGTACCATTTACACAATTATCCGAAAAGCAGTTGACGGACCAGGAAGAAAATGTAGAATAGTATAATTAATTTTGAGCCACCGATTCCTAAAGAATGAGAAAATGGAATATGATAATAATGAATTTAGGTAGCTATTAACTTACATAGTAGATTAACTAATTACCTATGATAATTGGTAAAAACTTAAGTTCATTGATACACTAAGGTCATGTTTGGAATAAATTACATCAACAGGATCCCAACTATATAAATTATAACAATTTAGTACCTCAAAAATTATTTGTAACTGTTGGAGACAATTCCCATAACGGAAAAAAAGAAAGAAAAATGGACAAAATATAAAAGGAGTCAAACCAAAATGCCTTAGGGTATTTTGGAAGAAAGCTCACCCACCAATTTCAAGCCCACAGAGTCTTTGCTCTCCCATTTGTAATAGATCGGGTCCACTCAAATTCAAATTTCAATATAGTATCAGAACCAAATGGCCAAAATGAAGATCGCCCCATGAATGCAAGAGTACAAGCCTAAGCAAAGCAAAATGAAGACTTGAGGCATTTGAGACCCGAACAAATGGAATTTTGGCCTTCTAGATTCAAAGAGTACAGGTCCAAGCAAAACAAAATAAAAACTTGAGACCTCTGAGACTCGATGGGTACAAGTCCAAACATAAAAATCGTGGTAAATCACAACAGGCATAAATGCAATTGGACTTGAGAGGGAGTGTTGGAGACAATTCCCACATCGACAAAAAAGAAAGAAAAATGAGAAAAATATAAATATAAATATAAAGGGGTCAAACCAAAATGTCTTATGACATTTTAGAAGAAGGTCCATCTATCAATTTCAAACTTACAAAGTCCTCACTCTCCCATTTGTAATGGATTGAGCCCACTCAATTTCAAATTTCAATAGTAATATAAAATTATTTTAACTTTTATTTTATAACTAAAATAATTTTTTTAATTGTTACAATTTACATAGTTGGAGTACCGTCGGTGTAATTCACCATTCATGTTTGGTATATAAAAAGAATAGGAAATGGAATCCTATTTTTAAAATATTGGTTTAAAATTCCAATATTTCTTTTTGATATAACATGTAATAGGAATTAAAATCTTATTTTTTGGTTTGGTGTGACTCCATAAATAAGTGGAATATAATTTAAAAATTTATATAATCACCATTATTTTCAATATTTACATGTTTTTGTAAGCAAATTTTAGTAATTATTTTTTTATTTTATTTTTTAATAATTTTTTACATATATTTCAGAAAATCTGACAAAATTATTATTGATGTTATTTATATTTTTAATAATTATAAAAATATTAGATGATTATAAAATAAATTAAGTAATTAAATGATTAAAAGGGAAAAAAGTAGACTATCATGCCTATA
This sequence comes from Balakata baccata, assembly GCA_949630135.1. Classification (NCBI taxonomy): domain Eukaryota; kingdom Viridiplantae; phylum Streptophyta; class Magnoliopsida; order Malpighiales; family Euphorbiaceae; genus Balakata; species Balakata baccata. The sequence continues at coordinate 36,302 of CATIWF010212688.1, forward strand.
TATCTAATTATAAAGCAGTTTAGTTATAGAGCATATTGTAAGCAAGCTGATTTTTCACTAAGCAATGATGCATGTTTAACTATCTATATCTGCTTATTTTTACTATTCTATCTATTTGATTATTTTTTTGTTTAAATTACTTTTTATATTTTTTTTATTTTACCAATTAATATTCTAAAAATATAATAAATTCAACTATTATATAATGATGTGATATGTCAAAAAGTTTACCGGCATGTTTTCTTTGGTACGACAAGAGACATATATATTACAATAAAAATTTAAATTTTTACTAGGTAAAATAGACCTAAAACGAAATTTGAAAAAGAATTTAGAATAAAATTAATTAAATAAATAAAACAATAACAATAGATAAATAATTAATTATTTATTAAAACTATTTTTGAAGTGAGGTGCGGATGATGAATATGGATTATACAGGGAAAAATTATAGATTTGTTGGGTAATAGACTAAATAAGGGGTGAATTTTATACTTTAACTATATAAATCGTAGTAATTCAAAGATTATTTATAATATAAAATTGTTTCAACTTTTATTTTATAACTAAAATAATATTTAAAAAATTAAATTGTTACAATTCCGTTGATGAAATTCACCCTTAAATAGATGTAGAAAATAATATTGGAGTATAAAATATTTTATTGAGAGAAATTGAAAATAGATTCCCAATACTACCAAAAATTAGAATTCTAAAAAAATAAGTAATGAGAATTTCATTCAAAAAAAAAAAAAAAAAAGTGAAATACCAAACTTAAATTTGGTACGAAGATTTCATTCCAATTCTAAAATTTTGTATATCAAACAAATCATAAATTTATTGCTGCAAAAACTTTAAAATAAATACTTAAAACACAATATCAAATATTATAAAAATATAATTAAAATGGAAGATAATGAGGATCGTATCTAACATTCTTTAAACAAAAATCACGTGTCAATTTTTTTAACTTACACAGAGGTCGTTGTATCTGTGTAACACCACGTGTCATTAGCCCATATCTCCTCCTCGAACCCTAGTACCTACAATGGCGACCGGAAAACTTGGAATCCCCCACACACGCATTATAAACATTCTCTTTCCTCTCAATGGTCCTCCCTTCCCTACTACTATGCTACGGTTTTCACCTTTAACCCCTCTCTTCTCTCTTCTTCTCTAATTCTTTCACATTCCTTCCTTTAATCTTTCAATTTTGTTTCTTTTACAACATTTTTGATATCTCATAGGGAATTTTCAAGAAAGTTGTGATTTTTCTTGGCTAGAAAAATAACAGTTAATGTTGTTCATTTGAATCTTGGATCATGTGCTTATCTTGGCTTCCAACAGGTGGTGACAGCTAGTTTTTTGGATTTAACTCGAGATTTGTTGTCTATTAAGCTATGGGTGAGTCCAGCTAAGTGCACTCCTTTATGTTTGTGATTCTTTTTCAATTTTTAAATACTTGGGGGCTTTTGCATTCATTGAGAATGGATTGAAGTTGAATAATGGCTACTGGGACTGATGTATCACCTCAATTACCAAGATGGGATGGAGGGTGTAATGCTAGTAAAGGTGGTTTGCCTGCTATGGAAGATGCAAATGATGAAAATTCTACCCTATCTAAAACTGGGAAACCTCCAAGAAACCTCTCTTGGATGCGTCATTGCAGCAGCACCACTGCATTTTTGACTGATAATGTGAGTTCTTCCCCCTTTTTTTTTTCTTTCTTTTTCATCTTACTCTTGTTAATCAGTAGTTATAATTTTTATTTATTTATGTTTCCCTGATATTTTGTATCATGTTCTTCCTTAATTAAGACCTGACTAGACTATAAAAAATTATATAAAAGGGCTCCAGTCTACATCTCCCAACTGCCAATTTCTCCCCCCACCCCCCCAACAGAGGCATTTAAATTTTGATTAAATTCTTCAAGGCACAGTATGAATTAACCATCCATTGAAACAAGTTACATTAACCTATTTCCTTCTCTGGTCTGCATCTCCTCTTACCTTCATTAGGTTTCCTTTTCATTGACTCAAAACTATCAGGCAATGTAAAGGACTTCTGATTGACATTGAGAGCTTCTTTGCATTGATGTTCAGCCTTTCTATGTTCTTTGATTGTCTGTAGGATTGCCTATGCATTTAACTGAATATGTGGGTGTCTTTGGTTAGGTTGAATATGTATTGCCTAGTGCTTGCTTATCGCAAAGTTTTGATTAGTTGATGGCATATAATTATATGAGGTATATTATCAATTTATGATGAATATAGCGTTTTGCTTTTTCTCATTTGCGCAGGAATTAGATATTGGAATTATAAGCTTGAAGTCACCATCAATTGAAAATTCTGGATTTCTACCTATATTTCGGTCCGGAAGCTGGTCAGAAAAAGGACCAAAGCAGTACATGGAGGATGAATACATATCTGTGGACAATCTATGTCAACATCTAGCTATTGCTGCAAATTGCCCTGCTCCTGCAGCATTCTATGGGGTGTGTAAATTGCTGTTAGATTAGGATGCTTCAATTATTCAGGCAAAAGTTTATTTCTTTGAGACATTGCAATTTGGAGTTCATTGCATAACTGAGCTCAGCTGTTTACATACTTGAGAATGTTATAATGAATTTCCCCGCGAATAGTGTTAGCCATTTTATTATGACTTCACTTGGCTTGTTGTCTTCACTGTCAGGAACCTACTGACAAAAACCATCAAACATGCTTCTTTATATCCTCGCACCTTAAGGCAGTGCGCTAAATTTCAGTTTATTTCTTCAGGTGTTTGATGGACATGGTGGCATTGATGCAGCTTCATTTGCCAGAAACAACCTTCTAAATTTTATTGTTGAAGATCCACAGTTTCCATCTCGCATAAAAAAGACAATTAAAAGTGCCTTTGTGAAGACTGATCATGCACTTGCTGATGCTAAATCTGTTGATAGTTTCTGTGGAACTACCGCTTTAACTGCCCTTATCTTGGGAAGGTAAGAAACTATAAGCTTTTATTTTGCTTGTTGAACTACCTATGGAGTTTGCCGATGATGATGATGAAAACTGCATTGATAATGTTTTTTGATTTAGTTCATCAGTACTTCTTTTTCACTATCTGTTTGATCTGCAATCTTGTAGAAATATGCTCATTGCTAATGCTGGCGATTCTAGAGCTGTGTTGGGGAAACGGGGAAGAGCAATAGAGCTGTCTAAAGATCATAAACCTAGCTGCACCTCGGAGAGACTAAGAATTGAGAGACTAGGAGGTGTGATATATGATGGATACCTTAATGGCCAATTAGCTGTGGCTCGTGCTCTTGGAGATTGGCACATCAAGGGTTCCAAAGGTGCAAAGAGCCCGTTGAGTGCGGAGCCAGAGTTGGAGGAAATGAACCTGACAGAAGAAGATGAGTTTTTGATAATGGGGTGTGATGGCTTGTGGGATGTGATGAGCAGCCAGTGTGCAGTAACGATAGTAAGGAAGGAACTGATGACCCATAATGATCCTGAGAGGTGCTCAAAAGCACTTGTCAAGGAAGCACTTCAGCGCAACACATGCGATAATCTGACAGTAGTGGTGGTCTGTTTCTCTCCTGAGCCACCTCCTAAGATTGAAATCCCAAAATATCAGAGGAGGAGGAGTATATCAGCAGAAGGATTGGACCGTCTCAAGGGAGTATTAATTAAGTAATGTATGAACAAGAGCAGCTTACATCCCGCAAACCCCAAAAAAGAGAAAATATAATAATAATAATAATAATAATAATAATAATAATTACAAAAAAAAAAATCATCAACTTTATACAATTATATCCAATTCTTTAAAAATTTAAATTTAATTATATGTACTTTAGATTTTGTAACAAATCTTGCATCGGATGGACCGAATCTCACTCCGAGCCAATTTCTACAGTCTAAAATCCAATTTAAAATTTTTTATTTGAAAATTTTGCAAATTTATTCCCAATACTAAATTACGACTAAATAGCCGTAATTTAGTATTGTCATAGAAATGCACCCAAAATCTACTGCTTCGAGTGAAAAGAATTGCAAATTGAATTTTGGACTAGGTAAAACGGCGTTTTTATGTATGTGATAATTTTTTCCAATCAGATCCATCGTTTATGCTATGTATTTCTTAAATATTTTTTATGCTTTTTCATATTATTGTCACGTAGATTCAAAGTGAAGTTCAGTCTATCCGAGATAAGTTTTGTTACAGAACTTAAAATATATATAATTAAACTCAAATTTTTAAAGAATTGGATATAGCTCAAAGTTACTATTTTTTTTTTTGGTAACTTACCCTAATAATAATAATAATAATAAAACAACTTCCACATTTGCTGATAGACTTTTACCAAAACTTTGCTGATCTGCTACGTGCTGAAGCTGGGAAATGTTGGATTTTCTCAGCCCATCTTATTCCTGTATATTTGAGATACTCTGTCTGAGCCAGAATTCTCAAGTGTCAAAATATTATCTTTAATTTGCAGTAGTGCTTATTGAATTGCTGCAGACCTTTTTGATGTTTGTACTCAAGAAAAAATGTGTTTACTGAATGAAACAATATGTATGAGAAATGATTCATACGCCAATTTTGATTGTAGAATAGTTTGTAAAAAAATAAATGAAGAAAGTGTACCTATGACTTCTCACTGCCTCTTATGTATCTCTTTTACTTTTTTTTTTAGAACAAATTCTCTACTTTTTTTTTTTTTTTAATTTTTTTACTATTGTTGAAATGAGCTAAACAAGGTCTAGCTCATACATGAAATATTGTCTATAGCCTAAAATGACTTGTCGTCTGTACCTTATTAGAAGAAGATGACTCGTTGTCTGCTTCGTTTTTTAACAAACGGTCAAGTCGTTTCTTGGGCATCCTCCTCCGAGTTATTTCTATCCCGAGAAAACAATCGACTGAGACCGTCTGCCACTTGACTAAGATGATCCTAACTCGGTGACCTGTGGCGGCGACGATTCGCCTAACCGTCCCAGAAAGCGGACCCCGGCCTTGGGCAGTGCCTTCTTCACCTAATGGCGTTGTGCAGGGACTTCAACGCTCGAACCCAGCAGTACAAGCCTCACACGCTCATGGCTGTTACGATTACAGCGTTTAAGGACGACACCTTTGCGTTCAAAAATTAAATTACCGTCGGCGATCTGATACTTGAAGAAAGTGGCCGGCTTGGACAGCGGGGAGGCATCCACGCTGACATTGAGGCACCTATACGAGATTGCTAAGGTGAAATAGTCTGATCCTGATTGTCAATATAAATCTATCATTAGTAGTGCTAATACTATGTGGATTAGGGTATTTGGAAGCTTAATCTCTCTTCAGTTGCATCACATGGTTAAATTTAGAAGCTTTTCCTCTATATCAACATCATCCCTTTCTGTTCCATCTCATCAACACATAGCACATTTAATTTTAGACCAGAAATCTGTGCCTCAAGCTCTACAAACCTTTAAATGGGCCTCAAACCTCCCTGGCTTCGTTCACTCTCAATCTACCTATCGAGCTATAGTACTAAAGTTGTGTGCTTTCCGTCGCTTTGATATTGTAATCCAACTACTCGACGAAATGCCTCAAACAATTAATGCTCCCCCCGATGAAGACATTTTTCTAACAATCATTCGGGGCCTTGGCCGGGCACGATTGATCCCAGATGTTATCAAAGTTCTTGACTTGATTTATAAGTTTCGAGAGAAACCTTCTTTGAAAATATTTAATTCCATTCTTGATGTTCTAGTTAAAGAAGATATTGATTTGGCTAGAGAGTTTTATAGAAGAAAAATGATGGTGAATGGCGTTCAGGCTGATGATTATACTTATGGGATTTTAATGAAAGGTCTCTGCTTGACTAATAGAATTGGAGATGGCTTTAAACTATTGCAGGTCATGAAAGCCAATGGGGTAAAGCCTAATATTGTTGTTTATAATACTCTACTTCATGCATTGTGCAAGAATGGGAAAGTAGGGAGAGCAAGAAGCTTGATGAATGAGATAGAGGAGCCTAATGATGTGACTTTCAATATTTTGATATCTGGATATTGTAAAGAAGAAAATTTAGTTCAAGCTCTTGTGTTGCTAGAGAAGAGTTTCAGTTCAGGATTTGTGCCTGATGTTGTTACTGTGACAAAAGTGGTGGAAATTCTTTGCAATGAAGGCCGTGTGATGCAGGCTGTTGAAATATTTGAGAGAGTAGAGAGCAAGGGTGGTGCAATTGATGTTGTTGCTCATAACACTTTGTTGAATGGATTTTGTAGAATAGGGAAAGTGAAAGTTGGGCATCATTTCTTGAAGGAGATGGAGAGAAAGGGATGCCTTCCTAATGTAGACACCTACAATATATTGATAGGTGGTTTTTGTGAGTCTGAAATGATTGATTTGGCTCTTGATATGTTCAATGACATGAAAACAGATGGAATTAATTGGAATTTTGATACATATGATACATTGATCAAGGGTTTATTTGTGGGAGGGAGAATTGAAGATGGTTTTAAGATATTAGAATTGATGGAGGAATCTAAAGCAGGTTCTGGCAATCGAATAAGTCCTTATAATAGCGTGTTGTATGGTCTTTATAAGAAAAATATGTGGGACGAAGCACTCAAGTTCTTAATGAAAATGGAAAATTTGTTTACTAAAGCTGTTGATCGGAGCTTGAGGATATTAAGCTTATGTGAGAAGGGTGCTGTTGATGGTGCGAAGATGGTTCTTGATCAAATGACTAAGGATGGTGGAATTCCAAACATTCTCGTTTATGACAGCTTACTTCATGCATTCTGTCAAGAAGGGAGTCTACGGGAAGCATTTGAGATGTTGAATGAGATGGATGGGCACGGTTATGTTCCTATGTCATCGACATTTAATGCTCTTATTCGTGGATTTTGTGAGCAAGGAAAAGAAGGGAGTGCTTTGAGGCTCCTTGATGACATGGGTGGTAGAGGTTGCATGCCCGATAGAGGAAGTTATAGTCCATTGATTGATGGTCTGTGTAGGAAGGGAAATTTTCAGAAGGCATTAAGTGTGTTCTTCCAAATGGTAGAAAAAGGTATAATTCCTGATTATTTGATGTGGAACTCATTGCTTGTTTGTCTTAGCAAAGAAAAAATGTGGTTAGAAGCTAAGAATATGCCCCATGTAATGTAAATGAATTATTGATAAATATACACACCAACTTCGATGATAGGAATAATGAGTTTGTAGAAATTCTAAAATGAAGACAGTGTACCTATGATTTCTTAGGAATTTTGTCCTTTCAATATTTAGTTTCTAGAAAAAAATTTTCCCTTATTTTACCATTAATTAGATTAGCCATACAGCAAGGTATATAAAATAAATGATAAGCAATTAATTTGTACTGCATGTAAGTAACGTTGCTAATAAATAATTACTGCTGAAATTTTGTAATCTTGTTCAACATTTTATATTTATTTTTTGAAAGTTTTTGATTTTGTCTTCCTCGTAAAAGTGTTTATCAAACAAGGGAAGAAAGAAAATTCATTCCAGAAAATGATGGCATATAATGGGTAAACATTTCCAGAATTAACAAAAACAAAGAGAGAGGGAGGGAGAGAGAGAAAAATTCAACCTATGTCAATTATGATCTCCTGGTAGTCAATATCATATTTTTGAGAACGACCTTCTTGTTCGAGATATTTGTCTGCTTATCTTAGAAAACAAAATGCAAATTCAAGGAAATTTTCAAGAGGACAATAAAGTTACATTAATAAACATGGATTATTAATTTGTTATACACCATGATTATATATAATTACAATTATATATGACCTTAATTGCATTTATCATCATTGGGGTGTTAGAATTATTCAAAGAACAATGCTTTTAAAATACTTCTGAAAGCAATCCTCTTCCTTGCAGAATCTGCACACAACTTTGTATACTTCGATCAACAGCTTTGGGAATCGACTAGCGAAATAACCATCATATCCTTCTGGAACTGGTCCTACGAGCTCCTGAAACGTCCACACAAGTAAACTTAAACTCAGCTAATCAACACGAGTTCAAGAGAGTTTCAACAATAAAAAAAATCCTTAATAAAACAGGTAAAATAAATTATAAATTTGAGTTTAAACTAGTTGCAGCAAAAGAAGACATGTTATAGGAAGATCACACTGGGAATTTGCTAGTAGGCCATCAAACCGAACATACATTATACATCCCTGGTAGATTATATGTAAAATAAATATGACTTTAACTTTGGACTAGTTGCATAAAAAAGAAGATATTTGGATACCATGTTACACATAGTTCATGCCTAATAAAAGTTAAAGTGATTAAATTAAAAATTGCACCAGGGAGATACGTTCAGACTTAAGTGTAGAATTTCCTCCCTCTCACCGTACATTTCCTATCACAGACTCTGAATTAATATTAGCAAGCTTATTTATAACCATATGTACTTAATACTTCCAAGACTTGCCCAACTAACCCATACTTTAACTAGCTTTTTGGTTAGATAAACAGACCTGAATTTCTTTGGGAAGTTCTCCATAATGATTCAACTTGTTTCTGAAGACTCGCAACAAGTCCCTCACACTATCGAACCTGTAACGCCTGTAATGCCCAATATTAGTCATAAATGCAGGTTCCATCTTTTCATCCCATTTTCCACCAAGTGCAAGTGGTGCTATACTCTCTAATGATTTCAGGAGAGCAGAGCCAGATGTTCTATCTTCCAATTCTACTCTGTCACTAGTGTCACGAAGAAATGACAACCTTGTCTCACAACTCCAAAACATTGGGTGATGCAGCACTTCTGATGCCTTCGGCCTAACAACATATCATAGAAATATTAATACTTCCGAACTACGGAAGACCAAAATTCTTACACCAGAGACTAGAAAGTCTTGACATCATTTTTTTTGCAGGCTAGCTGCTAACTGGTATACTATGTTACAAAAAATACCTCGGTCAAATTTTAAGGTACTCATTTTACCTTGATTCAGGATCAGGGTTTAGTAAACGAGAAATTAGATCCTCAGCTTCTGGAATATACGCCACCAAAAAAAGATCCATTTTGTTTTTTACAATATTTATATCACGTTCAAGACGGTCTCCAAATGGATGCCTACCACCAGTAATGCAGAAGAAGAGAACACAACCTAAACTAAACAAATCAACTGCACGTGTTTGGCGTCCATGGAGAAGCTGCTCAGGTGCTTGCCAACCAGAACTGCCACAACCTGCGAATTAAGTCATTACTATAATGATAAACAGTATGACCATTTTTTACTGACCAGATGTTATGTAACAGAGTGCAGAAGAAGTCAATACATTTCTTCTTAGATCATCAATTTCCATCATGACTTGACGAACTTAAGAACTTGGATTAAGCATATCATGGCCGTTGAAAGTGGGATAGTCAGGAGACGAAACTTATGACATGATGAAGGCAACTGATCCCAAATGCCAGAAGCTGACATAATAAATTAACCAGTTAATAACACTTACCAGTAGCATGATAACCCAAAGAAGACGTATCCCCAAGGAGGCGCTTGCTGATTCCCATATCTGAAATCTTTGCATATAAATATCTTTCCTTTAGTATTAACACATTTTGAGGCTTCAAATCACGATGAATTATACCCAAATCGTGCAAATGTGCAAGGCCAGAAACTATATCCCTGTATTACATATTAAATATGAAAAGGATCAAGAAGATGCTTGGCCCGCTCCATACACTGTCTCAGTCTATTAAACTAGAAAGAGTCAATTATCCATTAAGGTTTGGTGCTTAAAAATTTTGTCAAGTTAGCACGTTGGTTTTCAATTATATGTCTACACCATCTCTGTGGTCCTCAGATTTTATAATAAAACTAGAACATGCAAACATAAACCATAATAACGAAATTATCATCTTTATTCATTTTGCAAACATAAAAACTAATAACCATGCCAAAAAAAAAAAATTGGAAACCATTCTTAACTTTTAAAGTATTTAGTAAAATATGCACTTTCTTCAAAAGAGAACAGAACAGAGTGGAACTCAGTAGGATGAAGAAGTGGAAAAAAGAAATACCACAAAAAGATGTTTGTAAAGTTGATTCAACAAGAAATTCCAACGAAGGAAAACACCACAGATGTTGAAGAGACATAATTGATGAGGTAAAACTAATATATTTACAGATTTTGATGAACTTAAGTCATGACAAATAATATAAGCTTCTAATGCTTGAAGTTAGTCGGGGAATGGTACACAGGATAAAATGAGGTAGAAATAAATATCTGCCAAGGATGTGGTAATTATCCCACTAATATGGAACTAACAAAGGTCTTCTCATAGCACTTGAAACTCTTCCTCTAGGTTGGACAATTACAAATAAATGAAATAATAGCTAACTACAAAGGTATCATAATTAGAAATGATAGTACAAATACAGTGACAACTCCAAAAAGTTTCTCAAGCAAAAAATCATTTTATATTACTCAACTAGCAAAAAAATTACTCAAACAAGCAAGATTTCATGAAAGATTAAATAATCGCAATACAAAAAAGATCGTTCCGTTCCCAATTTGTAACATTTCTTAAGAAAATTAACTACATATTGAGCTGCATAAGGACCCAAACAGCATGATACAAGAGTATCTATATCTCGTGCTTGTCCACTGATAGAAGAATAAACAACTTGTTCGAGAAGCAAAGCATACATTTTAGATTTCACTAAAAGTTATGCATTTGATATGAAAGAACAAGAAAAAAATATTGGTTATGGTGTTGAGACCTAATTTAAATGCAAAAACTGCCACCAACATTAGTAATTTCTTTGGATAATATTCATCAGGGGACAATAGTAATTTCATATTCTTAGCATTAAGTACAAATGAATCATGAAGAGTTTGAGCTTACCTCATCAATGCCAATAGAAGTGGTGATGGATGCCCATTTGCTTTCCACAAATTAAGGTCCTTCATTAAACCTTTGACCTTAACTAACCGAAGATTATACTCAATTCCAACTTTAGAAGTTTGGTTCTCATTCGAGACTTGGTTTATGGAAGAATCAGAGTATATCTGAATCAAATCATCTAAGCTGCATGTGCAACGCTCCAAGGAGAGGTATACAAAATCTTTATCATACTCTACCCCATACCATCGGACGATATTTGGATGGCTGTCTGATGCTATTAGATTCTGAATTTCTTTGAAAGCCACATCGTGATGAGCTTGAACTAGGCGTTTCACAGCAACAGGTCGCCCTTCACACATACCTTCAAGGACAACAGTACCATTGCTTCCTTTAGCAATTTCTGCATTCGATACAAACAACTTACCAATTCTATGTCCATCTACACCACCATCAGCAAGTCTATTAAGGTCCAAAAATATTTTGTTGTTGTCTTCACTGAGTGCAGATCCATTCCCATTTTCAGGTGACTCATCTGCATCCTTTGTCTCGACACTGCCACTCTTCTTTCCAGATTTTCGGCTTTTCTTCCTTTTGGAATATGAAGGCCTTAAATTATTACTACCAGACTGTCCCTCAAAAGCAACTTCTTCTTTACCCACTAGATCATGGGGATAGAAGATCAATCCTAACAGAATGACGATGAAAAACAAAATAAAAGACAATGCTATTGACTGCTTGATGGGCTTGTCTAGCAGATATTTAAAAGGCATGCTTGCATCACGCACATCAAATGACCCAGAATCGTTAAGCAGAGCAAGGATTTCTTCATTTTCATCATCGGGAAGAAAATTTGACTGGATATTAACTTTGGGGTGCAAAGGAAGCATAGGATTCACAGCAGACTCTGGAAGCATCCTTCTTTGATTTCGATCCTCTAACGATTTGTCAACACTGGGCTGTGGTGGAAGAATTAGATTTGAAGCAGGCAAAGGAAGCTGCTCATCGCCATGAGTAGTCCCAGAAGAGGACTCTGGCTTACCCAGCCTCCGGACCGCCATCCTTCCAGACTGACAAGACAAGGGCACATCAATATCCTCTTGGATATCAATGTCTTTACAAAGAAAAGCAGCCTCAATCATGGCCACTTTCATATTCCAGGACACTTTGTCTGAATTTGGACCAAAAGTTTGCAGCAAATAATCTGTCCTTGTGATGTAGATAACTTGAGAAACACTCGCAGAACCAGAAATCGACATATCCTTATTATTTTTTGTGTCATCATATAAAGCATTGCCCTCTTCATTCCTTCGCATTGTGGATGGAGAATCCTTGCCCTCTTCATTCCTTTGCAATGTGGAGGGAGAATCAAGAGACTTATAATAACGGACAAGCCTTCCACTCTTAGCCTCAACCACAAATACAGTAGTTATCTTAGATCCAAGTATAACTGCTCCGTCTTCTGATATGTGTGGTGTAATTTTGATGAAGTCTTCAATATTCATCGAAAGTCTCTGTTAACACAACAAATAATTAATGGTTTAGATGTATGCTGGAATTCATGGGGAGCAACCAGGAAGCATAAAAAAAATAAAATAAAATCATTAGCCTATCTTAAGTGAAACATTCGACACATCACGGAGCTTCTCAGCCATACCATTCCACCAGAATGTTTTCCATGTGCATACAGCTGCCAGTCATCTCCATAATCAACAAAGAATCCAGTACTTGGTCCAAAGGCATTTTCTTCATCACTGTCGTGATTGAAGGGAGCTTGGTAGGACGAGTATATCGGTTCTCCAGAAGAAAAGGACCAGAACATCCTCCCAGAATTAGTATCTTCAAGATATATTGTTCCATTCAGGAGAACAACTAATTCTGCAGTATCTTCAAAGTGTCTGCATAAAAAGGTAAAAGACAAAGCAACATGACAAGAGTTACATAATCACTATAACATCAGATCTCAAAACAACCAAATTGTAGGTAAACTTTAAAAAAATATGGCTAATATAAAGTGGGAAATAATGATTAAAACCAATTTGAGAGAAGGTATGAATAATGTCTTCAGGCTAAGTATATGCAGAAGTATATTTCATTCGTCATCTTTAGAACATCAGAGGCAGAGTTAGCTCCAATATGCTACGTGAACATATAATGGAAACAAAATATATTCACAACTTAGATAAATAAGGTGAATTACTAGAATCTCCACAGAATTTTGATGCAAAGAAAGCATAGCTGAAACGAAAAGCTAATACAAAAAAGCTTAGTTAACACACAAGTTCTACTCCCCACATTACGGAACCCACAAAAGTATTCATTTTGATTCAAACGAAAAGAGTCCAGGAAAAGGGTAAACAAAACCCAATAACCGGAATTCCGATTTATATTATAAAAATAAAAACATGGAAGCAGGGCAATTGAAACTCACGATAGTGATTTGAGAGACCGAGATCCGGGTCTAGGAAGGGTTTTTAGAGAAGGCACAATGTCCGTGCTTTCTAAGTTGAATCCGCAGGTGTAGGAGCTCGAGAAGTCGTAAAATAACAGTAACAGTAAGCATAAAAGACGACTAAGATGGAGTTTCATTTGAAAGGAGGAACAAATTTAGTTGATAATCTACGGCTTCATAGACTACGGAGAGAGAGAGAGAGGGGCTGCGGATTCGATGGATGGGAAATTGATAAGCACGGAGGGAGAAAGAGTCAAAGGCCGATTTAGGAGTTAGAAAATTTAGCGGCCAATTTTAAGATTCGAAGCTTCTCTGCAATCTTAGGATCCCCTGTTCCGCACGACCAAACCAACCCCAAGTTGGGTTTTCCTTTATGTAATTGGTTGGCATAACTTGTGTATTTAATTATATTAAAATTATTTTGTCATAATTCTAATTAATAAATTGTTGAAACTTTTTTTATTTCTTTTTGGATAAATATCATAATAAATCCTAAATTTTGCACCTTTTTACCATTATTTTGAATTTTTTAAAAATTTTATTTAAATTATATAAATTTTCATTCTAACGAACAAATCCAACTTTACTATAATAAAATTGAATTCCAAACTTAACTGGCGCTTATATGTATTGTCGATATGACAAGCTTGATAATACGAATTGTACATATTATATGTGAGATTATATGGATTATCCACGTTACATACCAAATAACGTATTGGTTATACCGGATCGGAATGTGATTCCTTTATACAAGGCTAGATTTATTATCAAAATAAAATTTTATATAATTTAAATAAAAATTTTATAGAATTAAATATAATTGTGAAAATGCATAAAATGTGTACTTGTCCTTTCTTTTTTAGTGATTAATCCCTTTTTTTTACAAATAAATTGGACTTCTTTTCTTAAGTTTTTTGGATTTTTTTTTTTTGTCTTGCTAATTTCTTCTTCAATATTCATATTATTTTTAAGAAAATTTATAAAAAATAAACAATGCGTATGCACTTTTTCAATAAAATCCTTTTATTTTAAACTCTAACAACGTATATGACTTACAAATATATATTTAATTTCATTAAAATCATTATTTATTGAATCAATTTATTCTTTTGCATTTTAAGCAGTTGATAATAGCAAGATAAATTATTAGCGTTTTTATGCATTCTTTAGCTGTTATAGGAATAGTGAAGATAAGATCCAACGGCGGTATAGTGTTTGTGCCCAAGTATGTCTTTTTTCCTTTTTTAACTTTTTGCAAATGGTTTTTGCTGATTTCTGCTTAATTTTAAGTGAATATTTGATCCAGCCATGTCTGTTTTAACTAATAATTGCTTGGTTCTTACAAGATCTTAGTTTAAATACACAAGTTATACCAATCAATTACCCAAAGGAAAAAAAAAAAAAGAGAGAGAAATTCTTGGTTGAATTTTCATTCTAAAAACCAAGCACTATATACAAGTTTCATTTTCTATTCTATTATAATAACATAAGAAAGTGACAGCAAGCAATCCTATGACATTCCTAAAGCGCTTTCTTCTTCTTCTTCTTTCACAACATTACTAAGAATCCAGATATGCAGAAAATTTGAAAAAAAAAATAAATAAATGCTTTGAGTCCCTATTAATAGAAATTTAAATGGCTATTTGTTCCATGAGATGAAGATATTGATCAGGACAAAATCCACATGTAGATTGTTGACCAGAAAGTGAGTGCTAGGGCCGCAACCAGGTATGTCCATAGGAGGAGCACTGAACACTCTTCTTGACCCACACCAAACAGCTCCGTCATGGTGCCTGCATTATCATATTAATTTCATTTTCAAGTCAGTCTTAACTTTTTTAAACGAAATTTAATTTTGTAACAGAATTTTTCTAACCAATATTCATTGCAGGTGGCAGAGTATATTGCACCATCAGCACAAAGTGGAATAGAGGATCTGATGGAAGGAAACCAAGTTTTCCTGCTGCTTTAACCAGCCCAATACCAATTGCAGGAAGCATCAAGTATCTCACACAAACCACCCCTACTATGATCAATGGCTTGATCCTCGACGAGCGTAACCCTTTTTCATTTAACAAACTATTAAGATCTCATTTACCTTAATTTTATATTGAAATTAGCAATTGTCAATGAAACATGAACAAGAAGTGGACGTTAGTTGGTCACCTTGAGTAAGGTTGCCTCCCAATATGAGAGTGATACTAGGAATCGTTCCATCCCTGCATATTTTATTTCCACTTTCAGATTGTATCAAACAATTCAACCTCAAGTGCATCTATAGGATGATGATAAATTCATACCCAAGTAATTTGACAGAATCTTCGATAACCCTTAAGGGAGCTTCATTACCAATTACCAGGTTTCTCAGAAATGTTACTGCTCCAAATATGAATCCCACAATCTGACAGAAAAAAAGAAAAAAAAATTTATTTATGATATTTGCCTCCTAATCAAGAAATGTATGTGAAATGTTGAGGAAACTTACTGCACCAAGCGTAGGGGGCGACAAAAGTTCCTCCAAAATCTGATGCAGAAATCCTATCAATTTACTCCAAAATGTTTTCTCCTTTCCATGTTCATGGTGTGATTCTTGGGGAACAATCTGAAGTAGAAGAAAGTTCCAAACTCTTAACAATATTAAGGATATTTATTGATGTTGAGTATATATATGCAAAGTACTGCAGATTGACACTTACAGCTTCAACAGATTTGGGTGATGCCAAAGATATAGGAACATGTTCTTCACCTTCATCCCTGAGAAGGTGAGTTTCCTGATCAGCTTCTAAATCCTTGTTGGCTTCTTTTGAGATTTCCTCTTCTTCATCTGCTCGACTCTTTTCGAGCTTCGCAGCTGAAGCACGTACCAACTGGTAAGTATAAGTCCAGATGTAGAAACCACCAAGCTGCACTAACCAACAACAATAGGAACAAATCAATCACATCTCACATTAGCAATTAAGAAAATTGAAGAAAGAGTTAACTTTGCCTCATGAAAATATTGCATTACCGCCATAGAAAATGACGCATATGAGAGTCCAATAGACCTGCAACTTTCTTGATCACCAAATGGACTTCCCCTTTCATTACAGATTGCAGGAACAATAATTAGGACGAGATTTCCCAAATTTCCTAATATTCAAAAAACCATCAAAGCTGAAACCAATCAGGATTCGGAAGATGTATTAGGTATATATATTGCAACAGAAATCTTGCAACCAGCTTACCTGTTGAACATGTAGCAATAACGAGCCCCTCTAGGTAAGGCTTGGGTTTCAGTATTTTAACAAGTATCCATCCAAGAATCCCTCCAATTAAGAAGGTGAAGCCAATGTTTATAGGCATATACCACCTGGACACATCATATACAAATCCATGATTATAAGTTTAAATAGATAGAAGCAACATTTCATATGTTAATGATGAAGACGTTGGACAAGAGCTTCGGAAACCAAGAATAAACATTGATGGGCAAAAGTAATTCAACATTTTAACCTACCATGAAATGATATCTTCAAGTGTAACAGTTTTGGCTAGACTAGCAAACATGAGAGAGGGTGTGAAAACAAAGAACACAATCTGCATTGCCACAAAAATTAAAGGAAATTAAAAAAAAAAAAAGCAGTAATTTTTATTTAAAGAAGATGGAAATTTTTATTACTGACCTTGTTTAAGGATTTTCGAGCAGCAGCGGTAAGAAGATTGCAGTAATTAGTTGCTAAGAAAGCTCCTAATCCACCGATTAGTAGGACTTGCAAAATTGGCATTGATGCCACCTCAAAGAGTGTCCAGAAACCCATCTTAATATTGAGAATATTTGCAAATATAATTTCCTTTTCTTTGTTGCTTTCTCTTGATTACGTGACTATCTATTTGCTACAGCAATTCTAACTGCTTATGTCTCTAGTAGAACAGGAGGAAAATCCCTGGGAAAAAGCACAAGAGAGGAAGAGGACAAAACAGAAACCATGTTAGGACAATTAAATTTAAGGATACATGTAAATTTAAGTTAAAAGGCACAATTAAAATTAATAAAACCCATCTAGTTAGGGGGAGGAAACAACCATGAAGGTACCAGTTCTTGTCAGCATTTTTGAGGTCAGTTTTGATAGTTAAAGTGCCGATATAATGTTGGAAATTTCTTGCCAGGACAAATCAACGATTGAATGCAACATAAGAAATTTTAACTACGTCACAATATGTTACTGCTTGATTTGATTCATCACTAATTGAGTTTATATTCTGTTTATGATTGATCAAGTCAATAATTGAAAATCATGTAAAAAATTTATTTGCCAGTTTATTTTCGGCTTGGTCCATCACAGACTAATATATCTTGTCTAGGATAAATAAGGACAATAATCGAATACTATGTGAACAACTTTATTTACATAGTAATGGTGTAGTCATGAACAGAATTCATATTCTGCCTGCAAATTTCCATAAGGTTGCCAGGATATAGAAATACAATCTGAGCTGATTCATGGGTCTTTCTTTTTTATTTCCTTTATATATGCATAAATAGTTATTTAGAGACCCAATCAAATAGAAGTAATTATCATTTAAAAATTATATAAAAAATAAAAATTTAACAGAATAAACGTGAATCAAATTATGTATTTTTTCATTGAAATATTATCAAGTAAATATACGAGCATAAGAACCGAAGGGCGCAAGACTCCACATGCAAATATTCTCAGGCAATACAAAATGGCTGGCTTAAGCATATTGAACCCAAACAATTGAAAAAAAAAAGGGTGAGATAACTCGGAAACAGAATGATATTAAAAAAAAGAAAAGAAAGGGTCGGATAGCAACTATGAATAAAGAATCACGTCGGCAAATCCATCGTGTATATCAACAGTTAAATATTGATTTTTTTCTTTAGATTTTGGTCATTTATTTATTAGTGGGTCAATGATCATTCATTCTTTACATCTCAGCTATTTATTTCTTTCCCTTTTTTTGGGTACATTATTTCTTTCCCTTTTAATTTCAGCTGTTGAATGTGCTATGCATTCCCTGTTCCCCATATATATAAATATAATGTCAATCATTATCATACCACATAACTTAATCATACATAGTTATCCGTATAAAATTATAAAAGTAATTTTACTCACGTCATCTGGCCTTCTATAATTAACTCAATTCATTATGAACATTGAATTTAGACAAATTATTATATATGTCATTGTCTACATTTATCTAATTTTCCATAATCCTAAAAAAATGCCAATAGTTGCAATTTTCCTAGTAAAAAATAACATTAGTGTTTAAGGAAAATTAAAGATCAATTCAAGCATATTGATATAATTTTTTGAGTTTTTGACTTTAGCCTTATGGAAACAAAAATCTTGAGAACATTAATTTGGAGATTACACATAAGAAATTAAAATTGAAATGGAACATTAAGTCTTAAATCCCAAATAACTTGAAGTTACAAATGAAACAAAAAAAAATAGAAGAGCGAAAAATCTACCAGAATGAAAGGAAAACAGAAGACTGGAAGTTACGTATAATTGTTTTCTTTTTAAATTCTGATCTGATTCTCATGATCTAGTGATTTCTAATTTGTATTGTGAATGTAAAGGAGCAGAAGAAAGACGGAAGCAGATTCTGTCGTTTATATACTAAATTTAATAGTAATAGCTTTAATTAGGAAAATGCCAAAATTCATTATTACTGCAACCAACCAAATGCGCATGCCGTCCAAACAGCAAATACGCGCTCAATCATCAAACTAACTTCGGATTTAAATTTGTAAAAAATTAACAAACAGAGTTGATCCAAAAAACAAACAAACAAGAAGAAGCCATTTCATGGCTAGATCTTTGCTCAAGCTCCTCCAATTCGATTTCTCTTTTGTTCTCCTCTTTCGTTAATTCGTAATGAAATCTATCTTTTTTGAAAAAAAAAAAAAAAAGGAAGAATTGAATAATGGTAGAGATAGAAGCTGATAAGTATATCCAGTTAATGATGAATTAGATTCAGATTCGAATGTTTTTGTTAAGATGAATCGTAACTAATGAATGATAAGCAAGTAATTCATGGTATTTCCTTAAAAAGAAAATTAATTCCAGAATCTGAGCTCAAAAACTTATCAAGCATGGATGATGATTAAGTTTTAATTAATTCATATACGACGAAATTGCGAATGATTAATGGAGATATATAAAGTGTAGAAGCAGAGAAACGCAATTGACAAATAACAAAGGTAATTAAGGAAAAGATTTGCACAGAGAGAGAGAGAGAGACTGACCTGGAGGAATGAGAGAAAGGGAATTTATAAAAGAGAAGAAGGAAGAAGAGGGAAGGAGAAAGTCTGCTGCCATTTAGAATATCTCCAAAGCTTCTCGTTTATATAAGAAGCAGTTGGAAGGAGAGAGATGGATGAATGAGGAAGAAACCAGGAAGCAATCATCTTCTTATACATACCAATCTGCTCTGTATTTTCTCTCTTTTTATTTTAATTTAAATATAATGTCTTTTTCTTTTTCTTTTTTTTAACGGTTAATATTACTTCTCTGTTTTCTTACAACTTTATATATGCTTTATGTATTAAAAATTCATCGAATTCTATAATATACTAATTTAATTGTAAAAAATGTATAGTTGAGTCTTTAAATTTAAAAATTTTATGCCCTCAATTAAAATTTATATAAAGTGATATGAGGCTCTTGAGTCTGAAATATTTTTAAAAATTGAGAGGAATCGCTTTAGTTCTTTGATGTATAATATATGGAAGTTGTTATTTTTTTATAATTATTATACAAATATATAAAATTTTTAAAGCTAATAAAATAATTGCGAAAAGGAAAAAGACAAGCAAGCAAATATTGTATATTTGTGATATTATAGATAGCTGGATGTTATGTTATATTAAAAAATGGCAACTAATTAAAACTCTTTTCTTCTGTGTAATTATACCATTAATTAACAACTAATAAAAGTAGGGTTATAATTAATGGGGTCCAGGTATTTGAGATTTTGATTTGATTTATTTGTATATTAATTAAGGTTTTATATATATAGTAAGTATATGACAAATTTTAACTGTAAACAACTCACATATATTCTCTTAATTTGCACTAAATTCAAAAATAAACTGAGAAGGAATTAATTAGGTTAATTAGATGTTAGATGTATGTTGATGATAACATCCTCTATATATTATTTATCTATTTATTTATTTATATGATAGTGATGATGATGATGATGATTCCTGCTATAATAATTTTTAGGTGGAAAAACACAAGTTGGCAACTAAGCCAAGTTTTAATTTGATAGCTTTGACTGAAATTTTTCAAAAAAAAAAAATCAAATATGATTGGCTTTGTACAATCTCTGCTTTTCATTTTTTTTTTTGGTAGATTTGCTTTTCATTCTTTTATTTATATTACTCCCAACTACTTACATTAATATTTTTAGATTATATTTGGATTATAAGATTTTAAATAAAATATTTAGAACGATTCATATATTTATACTAAATTTATCGTTTTGATTACTTAAAAAATAATAAAATTTATAGATTTTAATTAAAGAATCATTTATCTACAAAATTTTTCATTTTTTAATGATTTAATTTCCTAAAATTTAAAAATTATTGCCATATTTTTTTATTTTAAAATTATCCCTAATAAATTAATAATATTCTAAAACTATCATTAATTCTAAAAAAGCAAAAATTATTTTTCCTGTAATTTCAATTAATTGCTTTAGCTTAGTATAATATATATTAAATTATTTTTTAGCAATGTAATTAAATATTATAACTTATAATAACTTTATATTTTTTTATTTTTCAACTCTTAAAATAACTAATTTTTTGTTTTAAATTTTTAAATATATAGTGGAATTCATTGTAATGCTTAATTAATAATAAATTATTAATATTTAATAAAAAAATTAAAAATTAAAATTAAATCTATGAAGTGTAATCATTGAATTTGTAAGATTTAAAATCCATAAATTTTACAAAATCTATAAATTTTAAAATTTTTGAATAGTCAAATTTATTTCCTGAAAATTGCTCACGTGCCATAATCCCATGTCGGATTCATGAACTCTATAACATTGTAAGTTGATCTTTGTCTTTGCTAGTATTATGTAATTGTGATTAATTAGGATTTCAACTCTAGTTTTAATTACTAAAAGCAGTCATTCTATCATTAATTAAAAAAAAAAAAAAAGTATCACAAAATCTGGAGTTGAAATTCATTGAATCAATCAATTAAATTTGAAATTTCACAAGAATTTGGAACGGCCAATTTAATATTATTTTTTTAAAGCTGGAAAATATATTTAAAAAACAACAAAAATATCAAATTAGAACCTCAAAAGATCCATCTAAATCTAGGCCACCGGACGTTAATATTTAATGAAATGAGAATATGTGAATCTAATTATTAATTAGCACATGCTTAAAGGTGCTTAGGCATGGAATGTCATGACTGATTTATTTTTTTATGTAAATTTAATTCATAATGGACCAAATTTAATAATATAATTGTGTTATGTAAAATGAAATTAGATTTATTAATTTTAAAGTAAGCCAACTGATGAATCAGAACTCAAAAAAGTTTATCAACCACAATTAATTAGCATCAATAATTAATTCATTGCATATTCACTTTTTTCTTAGGGCACAATATATGTGTTTAATTTGATTTATTTGGCCTTTGCAAAAACCTCAACTTTAACGTTTCCATTCTACATATTTAATTGTCAACTTTTATTCATTAAACGACAACTTTAATAATTCGGACCAAACCCATTAATTTCCATGCGCAAAGCAAATAGGTGAGCCCCATTCCCATTCCCAATCCCATGGGCCAGGATTCTTTTTTCTTGTTTCAGTTTTATGGTAATATAATACCACTAGATAATTGAGTTGTTCTTTGCAATTATATAACTAATTTCAATTAATAAAATCTATCAAGACTTAAGAATATTTTGGATGAAACCCAAAAAAAAAAAAAACTAATTAATATATGTATTCGGTTAATTAAATATTGAAAAAAATATATTTTTATAATTAAAAGTAAATAAAAATTTATATATTTTCATGAATTTGTGGAAAAGGATAATCCCCCCATCCAGGTTGAGGAGCATGGCTCAGTCATAGGAGGATAGAAATTTTTTATGGGAACATCGATCACTAGCTAGCTTATCCTCTTATGCAAATTCAATGGACCTCTAACTCCTAATTACCTTTCTTTTCTTTTTTTTTTTCGTTATATATATAATGGGAAATAAAAGAATGTATCTCCTCCATTCAAATTTAAAAGGGTATGGAAAACAAGTTCAAATTTTAGAAGATGATTGCTACCACTCGTTAGATGGAATCCAACAATGGAAAAATGTTGGAAATTATTGCAAGTGTTCAAACCATGTCAGCTTCAAATGCCATTACTGAATTTTGTTTTGAGGTTTTAATTTGTCCACCAATCCATCTCGGTGGATCTATTCAATTGTCACAATCCAGCTTTTCTTCCATGTTTCTTGGAGGGATTTAAGTGATCATATTCATGATTGTTAAAACTGAACCGGCTGGTTGAACCGTGAACCGAACACTAATCCAATATGGTTCAGCCTGATAAACCGAACAGTTATATGACAGGAACAGAAACCGGCCAATCCACCAATTAAACAAGAAACTGTTTAAACCGGCCAGTTTTTATTGGGTTTACCGCCCAATCATATTTTCTCATTTTAAATTGGTTTCTATGAATTAAGTTTAATAGTAAAAGTTTATGCATAAAAAAGTTATTCTATTTTTAATCCTTTTTTTTCAACACATTATGTTTCTGAAAAATTAATGAAAATTTTAAAATTTAAATCCCTTGCTTACTAAATTAATTTTGTGGGGATTCAGTAATTCAGAAAATACATTAGAATACAATAAACATTTTTAGCAACACTAAATGAAAAAATGATACAATTCAAGAACCAAAACATGCTTTTCCCTTCTAAATTTGTAATTTCGATGTTCCAACTAGTTTCACAAGTTTTGTCATGGTCAGCATATTTCCATTTTTCCTCGAGAAAAAACTTTTCTTAATCCAATTTTTGCATAACCAAACTTCGAATATGTATTTATATACTTCCACTAGTATATTTTATTCTAGAGGCTGCTAATCCATTTATGTGCACCAAATACTCTGCTAATTATCCCCTCTGAAAAACAACAAACAGACGAAGAATAAAAGAAGGATAAAAAATTAAGCTTGCTTTTTTGGTTACAAGGGATCCAACTTGTTAGAAAATGGGAGTTGTTAATTCAATATTCGAATAAAATGACAAGAGGAAGGTAAAACAAATTTAAAATTTGTGTTCCACACAATATTCTTAAGACAAATTCACCTCCTACCAATGGTATTTAGAAAAATATGCGTTTGTCTTCCAAGATACAACATATATCAAGTAGATATTGAACACACAACACTCACTTACAGCAAACTGATTATATGTCACTCTATCTATCATTTTGAAAAGAAATGAAAAAAAGAAAGAAGATTTACCAAAAGTGAGCATTTTGCCCAAAAAAGCATATAAAAATGTCAATGCATAGTAAACTGATTTTAATTATGTGGAAAATCAAATGTTTCTTTTTTTTTTTTTTCCTAAACCCATGCTTGAACAAAAGAAAATATCATTATACAGGCTAAGAGATCACTTAAGAAAAAAAGGTTAAAAAACCAAGGCAATGGTGGCAACATACAGGCTTGAAGATAACAAATATGGAGGGAGGGAGAGACGAAGAAGATAAATCAGAAGACATTATATCACATATAACAATACTCAATCTAATACGTCCAAGAATACTTTAAAATAGTTTTCAGTTCAAATATTAACCATCAACTGGAAACATGGCAAATATAACTAGTGCCCTTAGCAGGCAGTACCTGAGGAGCAAAGATACAGATTAATGTTCCAACAACTATTCCTCCCAGTACAAATCCACCAATGGATATCCCTGCGTCATTTGGTCTGGCTGGATCAACACTGAGGAAAGGAAATGAATGTGAATGTGATTGAGTCAAAATAATTTATTAGGTTTTGGCATAATATGCGTACTAGCAACATATATAATTTGTAAATCACCAAAAGTAGTAAACTAATGAAATAAAAATGCAATTGATTCCAAAATCTACCGGAGGCTATTGTGAAAAAGATGCAAAATGCAAATAATGCACATGGCACCTTAGTTTAAAAGATAAAAGAGGAGAAAAAATCCGATCATAAAAAAAAAAAAATAGAACAAGAAAATAGAGCAGTGCAATATTCACCAATGTTATGGCTTTCATATCTTAACTCAACAGTTAAGTGCTAACAAATGAAGTATCTGAATTCACAGCAGTCAACAACTACTTTGTTGGTAATGCTAATATTTTCTTCTCTATTGCATATGACGGTGAAATAGAATAAATATCTATCCAAAAGAAGGACTTTGTACCTTGCTCGAACTGTAAATGGGCTTCTATACACAGTAAGCTTTGCTTTACTGGAGAGATTACAAGGGCTAGTGGATAAAATGCACTGGTCAGTCAGCTGCAAAGAAGCACCTATAAAATGAATATTTAGCAAATAATTAGAAAGGTAGAAAATTCATTACACAACCATCCAATTATGACTGCCATAAGCAAAATATGATTGGGAATACATCACAGCTTATAACCAATAATAATTAACTGTAATTTCTAAGTAAGACCAGAAAATGTATTTGCATCTAAACAAAAACTGAACTAGTTCGCACCCAGTTCTCGAAATCAAGAAAAACGTATCAAACTTTAGTGATAGTTTAAAGAAAATTTTGAATTTCTACGAGACTGTAGATTAAAATTGCAATTTAAGAACTTATCAATAAGTAATTAAGGCCTAAAACAGGTATATTGCAACCAAAGAAATATTAAAGAAAAAGCTGAAGGAGCATATACAGGAAAATTATTACCAGGTGGTGAAAGCTGAGATTGAGGAGGTGGAAGTGAAAGGAAGGGACTAGAAAGCAGTCATCATTTGATTGATGTGGCGGTGGTGGTGAGGATGGGAGGAGAAATGGAGAATCGCCACACCAAATGTAAGTGCTTCGCTGACTACTGTGTTTAAGCACTAGCTAGTCTAGCTTCGATGATTTCGAGAGTAGCAGCTTATTTTGCTTGTGGATTGAGAACTGAGACCCAAATCTCACCATTGCTAGGCCTAAGCCCAACCTCAGTGAGGAAATTTCAGTAAGCGTGACTTTTAATTTTTTATTTAAAAAAATATCTAAAATATTTTTTTTATTTTCAATTTTAGTAAATACTTTTTCAATTATACGGAATGCCTTATTTTTTCGATTATACCGAATGCCTTTTTTAAAAATATATATCTTTTTAGGAATAACAATTTAATCCGGATATGTGGGTTCCCGTCCTATACCGATCCGAATTAGACAGATTTTTTAACTTTTAACTGGGATTGGGATATGTTACAGAAAAATTCGATATGACATTTAGCGAAAATAGAAGGGAAACGGTAGTTATATACCCTGCCCCAATAGATATATATATATATATATATATATATATATAAATTATTACTTATATATAATATATAAAATGTTGTTAATGATTAAATTAATGCATATAATGATTACAAGAATTATCTTAGACTAATGATGAATATATTGATAACTACAATTTCAATAATATATATGATTGCAATCGAATGGAAATACTGTTACCTTTTATTTTTTTGAATTATTTTGACTTTAAGAATGACATAAACAATTAGTATAAATTTTTAGATATAATGATTATAATATAGTTTAATATTTTTTTATAGCGGATATTCACTTTACTAGTTATTTATGAATTGATTAATGTTGTTATTTTTATTATTCAAGTATGAATTATGGAACATTTAAAATAAAAATATTGAATTGTTTATAATTTTTTTTGCTCTTATTTTAAATTTATTTTGATGTGAATTAAATTAATAATTTAAATAGATATATCAAATATAATTAAATTAAAAAATATAGTAGGAATATCCGACTCGAAAATGGCATGTTGGTAGCAGTAGCGGAGGATATGCTGAATTAGGTGTAGCCACAAATTTGAAAAACATTGCAGGTAATGATAAATGGGTTGACCGAGGAGCAGATGAAGCGGTGAAAAAATTGTACAGTACAAAAGCAATAGAGAAAGAGCGAGAGAGAGTTTAATTAGATGTATTGCCATTATTAATTAAGTCAAGAAAAAAAAAAAAGCAAATTCAACTCTATCAATCTATTATTCAAGGCAAAACATGTTTTCTTATATAAGATATTCTCAAATATATCCAAAGTATTTTTAAGAAATTATTAAAAAAATTTCAAGGTATACTCAAGATATTTTTAAAGTACATCGAACTATGGTATATTCAAAATATTCATAAAAATACTAAATCAAAATATCCTAAAGGCTTACTGGATATGCATTTTTTTGTATACTTTGTTGTGACTTTTTAAATTGAGGCACTCTTGAAATATTTTATAGGTACTTTTAGAGTTCTGAAAAAAACTTTAAGTTGAGTTTTGAAAGAAGAAGAAGAATTGAATTCAATCAAATTTAAAACATCACAGATTCTCAAACAAAACAGTTTTGTATATCTTTCGGAATACCTTTGGAATATCTTGGGTATACTTTGAGAATTCCTTAAAAATACATTTGTAATATCTTTGATATATTTTGGGAATATTTTGGGTATACTTTGGAAATTCCTTGTGATTCCCTAGAAGGAATTTTCTAGTAATACCTTGGGTATATCTTGAAAATTTCTGGAGAATTCTCTGAGTATACTTTGGAAATATTTCGATATACCTTTGGAAATTCCATACAAATATTTTGAGTATACTATAGGGATACTTTGGGTATATCTTGAGAATTTCCTGAGAATACCTTAGGTATACCTTGGGGATACTTCTGTATACCTTTGGGAATTCTATGAGAATGCCTTCAGTATACCGAAGTATCCCCGGGTATACATTTGGGAATTCCATAAGAATATCTTTGGTATACCCTAGGGATACTTTAGATATATTTTAGAGATATTTTAATGATATTCACCAAAAAGATGAACAAAAAAAAATCCACAACACAAACAAAAACTTAAAAAAAGTAAATAAACAAACTTAATCTCAAAGCTTCCTCTTATATCAATCTGACGAACTCATCGAACTTAGAGCGAAAGTCAAGTCATAAAAATAATTACAACATCATCATTAATCTCAATGGTAGTTTTTCTTTTCTTCGAAGAAGCAAAGAGAAGGGAAGGGAGGAAGGCAACAATGTCGGAGAAGACAACATTGAAAACAAAGATTGCTATTTGATTTGCGGGAGATGGAATGGAAACGAAATCAGAGAAAAAACTGAAAAGCCTACAGTGGGTGAATCTAGAAAAAAATAAAAAATTCAATAAAAATAAAAAATTTCGATACTGATGAAAATTAAAAAAAAAACTATAGATAAATATGAATATATATATAAATTTCAATAAAGCATGAAATTTCCTCAAGAAAAATTATTTTCCAAATCCCTTCAATTTCTTGAGACACTCCATAAAAATCATGACAATTTTGTGAGAACATACAAACTGTTATAATCCACTAGTCGGATAATTGGACCTAATTAGATTCAACTCATAAAAATTTATAGGCAAAATTTAAAAAATTGTTAAAAAAATTTCTAAAATATTATAAAAATACATCTGCTCAAAAGTCATTTTAAAGTATGTCAAAAAGTACAATTTTGGTATACCTTGATATACTTGGCTACTTGAGAATACTTTGGATATTATATTCTATCTTATAATGACAAATGTCAATGGTCAAGTTTCTGGAACCAAAGTACTGCTCGAAGCTGCATATGTTAGATCTGCTTTGGAAGTAGTGGAAAAAATTTTGATTCAATGATCAATATAGAAAAAAGACTTGCACTGCGTATAAATTTTGGAGGAAAATTAAGATTGTTTAACTGCTCTGCTTGAGCATGATTATATATTCATTTTTGTTTTTAAACAGAACTACGCATTTCAATAAAATTAGTTTATCTAAAGGAAGGTCGTTTTGCAGGCTCGAGAATTGCTTGAAAAAGTGGCCATCACTGTTAAGTTCTGTACTTTAAGATGCAAAAATTTCATTGATGGATGGAAGAATTAATATTCCATCTCCCGCCCCGTCAAAGATAAGTTCGTGCTTGGGAGCATAGCGGTGCTTACTCCTACAGAAGAAAACTACTCTGATGGAAAGTATATAAGCGATGATTGTTATCCACATCTAACATGTATTTGGTTCCACGAAAATCTGCACATCCTTTGGTTTGCTTGCAGAGAAAAGGGCAAGGCACAAGGCAACTAAGAAGGCGGCTTTGGTGGCTCTAATCTTGTAGCTACTTTTGAGTCAAATTGAAAAGGTATCCAGATAAAAATGAAATATTGGAG